>JABCRI010000436.1:0-29950 GCA_015143295.1 Tetracentron sinense | reverse complement strand
TTTGGAAATCGCTTAGCGAGTTGCACATGATTATACTAATCAGCAAGTGTGAGCTTTTGGTTGGAGGAGTGGGAGTCAGTTCTTATCCAGGGGTATCTCAGACGTCATCCTTGGTAGATCCGAAGAGAGATTAGAGGTAGTCTGCGGTGTTCGGCGAAGCGCGCCAAAAGTGCTTACAAAGGGAAGATACGCAGTTTCCTATGGTTGGTACACTTAACATGAGATTTTTGTAGAAAGCGTTGTTTTCTATCCCTTGGCTAAAGTCACCTGCTCACCTATACCTGTCCAAGGAGAATCGAAGTTCGTATGGAGCAGTAAGTGCAGAGAGTCCAGTATCATCACTTGAACAGTGAAGAACAACCTTACACATCGTCTCCCCTCCTTCTGTGCTTCATCTGTTGCGCCTGGATAGTGTTATGAGGTTTCTTGAGTAACCGTCACACGTTGGACTCTGTTGGGTGTGATCCCTGTGCAAAGTAATGCACAACTAAGATAGTCTGCTAAACTCAGAACCTCCTGGGCCGATGTGAAGAAGGCCGGAAAAAATTACCCTCACTGCACTATCTGAGGAGACTTGCTACAGTTAGTCCTTTTGCACTTAGAACTTCTGGCATCATTACCTTTGAAGGAGTAGAATTACTGTGTTCACCGGATCACAAGGAGCACTGAAGGTATCTCTATTTTTCCCAAAAGGATGACTGATCCTAAGGGCAACGCCTTTGGCTGAAATTTTGAAAGAGACTACTGACTGCACACATCCAATTTCACACCGCTGGCAAAGCGAACATAGTGGCTGGAGCGCATTGACTAGAAGACCTCCAGGGGTTTTTGGTCCCCTATGTTTGCGTAAGAAATGGAGATTATTGTGAAGTTTGTTGGACAAATCTGGACATCATTGTGAAATGATTCCTGTCTGGCAGTCCTACTTTTGTGGGCAAATTGATTTACGAGTCCGTGGCTCCCGTAGCGGCTATTCGATTTTATCCAAGAGTATCCAGCCACCACGGCGATGCTGACTCTGTTGTCTTTCCGGGGATAAGGAAGTTACCCAAGGGTAAGTAGACTTACTTCTCTCACTTAGCCTGGTGCTTACAGTCCAAGAGGGAAGGCTATGTGCCCAGCATGGCAAAATCTTCAGAGGGAGATTTGCTTGCAGCACACCGTTTGTGGGTGTGAAATTACACATGTGCATCGCGCTCGAGGGTGGTACACTAACCTCGACTGGTACCCAAAACACCTCCAAGAGTTCAGTTTTGTGTGTACTCGGTGATAAAAAACTATGAATAGGTATTGTTGCGGGATATTGTTTTGCACGGTTGGCTTGGTCGGGCCCACAGAGTAGAAGGCAGATCACTTGACCAGGTGCTGATGTGTGCAGGTGCACTATTTATAAGTCTCTCCCTATTCCGTATGTCGGGTAAATGGGAGGCACTATATCCTTGATAGACTTGCAGTTGTATTGTTGTCAGGCTGGTACTTGGGTCACAGAAACTCAGATGCGTACTAATGGGTTGTTGTGGAGCCGTTAGTGACAACGATCTTTGCCATTGTTCCCCCTTGCCTTCCGCGGACACGTTCAATTCTTCAGCCAGTTTTCCCCTTCGTTCCCGACTGGGATTTCAGCACCGACCCTGCATTTCAAAACCAAACGGATTGGACACACCCGTAGAGTTGTGAACAATTGATCCCGAAGACATGCTCTCGATCCGTGCGTTGGTATGCTATCTTTCAGGGCAGTTGGAAGCACACTTGCCGTTAGTTTTACGTTCACCTACCATAACAGCCTCCCTCTAGAAACGAGCATAGGGGCGTCCAATGCCCCATTTTGGAGTCCCTTTGTATGGGCCAAGCTGCAGGTCCCCACTCCAGCCTACACTTGTATGCAGGTAGTCGAGAAAGAAAGGATGTTAGTCTGGAGTTGTGTCGATCCGTCAAACACTGCCTAAGTTCGGCAAATCACCCGGTGCTCCGGTTGGAACGCCGCTACGATCGTCAAGAGCTATATGGACAGACAGCTTCTTTACCCGGACTTAGACTTCAGGTTGGATCAAGTGTTGTGAAGTACCACACACTAACAAGGTTAATGGGTGGTGACAGGCATGGGAGTGCACATCTTATCATCACACTTACAGAGTTGGGCCATTGTTGTATCTCGGGGAGCGATTCGCGTGGGTGAAAGTTGCCTCACTCTGTTGGGGCGGGTCCGTCCACCTCATAATGGCCACCGGGTGGTGGGTTATCCAACGTTTCCATGTGTCATATGCTATCGTTCGAATTACATTTGCGGACACCTTCGCTGTCATAGATTTTGGAAATTAAATTCGCAGAGGATTCTCACTTTATTGAGTAGGCCAGTTTCTCCTACTCTCTATTGGGATTGCGAGAGATCATCCTTCACACACAAATGATTCCGTTGTCCTCGTGCAGTGGCACCATCATGCTCGAGAAGAAGTCTACATGAGAACGTGGACGGCCCGACGTCAAAGAAAGATCCCAGTTGTTTGAATAACTTTTCGTGTATACCATGGTAATTTTTTTTTTTGGGTTGTAATGTAGTATATCGTCGAAATTCCAGGACGACTATTTTTGGAAGGGGGGAGATGTAAACCCCCTAGACTTTTCGTTTTCGTGCTTACTTGCATAGCACTTTCGTAGCGGCTAATTTACCTTTAACGTCCTTAATACTTAATCATTCAAGGGAGAAATTGAAGATTCTGAATATGTTATAATGTCTGTTGTTTTCGAAGTATTATCCACGAAGTTGAATCGTCAAAATCCTAACCGTGATACCTTAGTCAAAATGCTTCTATGTCCAAGACGACGTGGCCAATGGGGTCTTCTCCAAAATTCTTACAAAGCCATCCCGATCGTCTGGTTTGATTCTGGTCAGCTAACCGCATGCGCGTAGCATGTCGGAGTCTATGTAGTGATCGATCGGCGGCCCTTGTCTTCGCCCACATCGCGGCCTTCCTTCCGCCTTACTAATGTCGCTTAGCTATCGACTCTGCTTTTTAATCCTCTTTTTGTGTGTACTTAGCCCGCTGCCGCGTTGTGGGCAAATCTTTCAGATGCCCTTTCACGTGTGTTAGGACCCGAGAGCTCTTTGGTCCAATCGTAACACCTGATCCGCTTACTCGGTTATTCCACCGTCGACGATATAATCGCGTTTTAACAAATTTCATTAATGGCATTTCCTCTTCTTCTTTTTGGGGGCGTTAACCCTTTTCCTATTAGGCTTGCCCAGCCTTTAGGTCGCCAGTCACTACAACTTAGAGTTTTGGAGATAGGAGAGAGAGAAAGGAGACTCCGTATGGGGGTGTTGCTTTTTGTGAAAATCAAAGGGTTTTTAAGAACCCAGATCATCACAAGCTCGTTCTTCAAGTTTTGCGGCTCAAGCTCATGGGAGCACTTTTCCCTAAGCTAGGCAGGTGACTCTACTACTCACGTATTTGTCAGGGTTTTCTTCCCTTTTCATACTTTCCCCTTTTCTTGTTCGTTCCAAAAGGAACTTTCCTGTCGCTTAGTTCACGCCTTTCTCCGCTCTCTTTCTCCTGAAAGAGAACGAGTTGGGGTGGATCGATAGACAGACTGTGTGAGCAGAAGGGAAATAGAGGTCGGTGGAAAATCCACAAGCTGGGGTGGTCCCAGGTTGCGGAAGTGGGGAAGGAGACACGTCGTGATGGGGGAAAGATCGTGGTGGTAAGAAGTGAGGTAGCGGAGGGGAGCCCCCCCCTTCGGGGAAGAGGGAGATGGAAGGGGGTGGTGTGAAAGAGATGGGCGATGATGCCGAGAGCATGATGTGAGGAGGAAGGGGAAGGGCATTGTACCAAATAATAACCTACGTGTGTGTTGTTGAAACAAACCCACCCTAGAAAAGTTGATTACGCTTTAACAATATGTAGACACGACGTGTTGATGAAAGCCAAGGTGAATAAATAGTTATAAATTCGAAATGCATGCCCAAACACTTTGAAATTGCTAGGGAATATGAAGTTGATTTCCTCTTTTCCTTAAATGGCAATATTATTTACTCGTTCAATTAGTGATATGCTATGTTTTGTTTGAAATCCCAAAGGTAATTTCATTCCAGCGCAAGTATGTACACGTCTCACATCACGGCTGCATGACAAATGGTTTTATCGTCCATTTTCAAATAAAGGTTTAGAGTGGGACTTCTTACGACATTTTTTGCCTCATTTTTGACACATAACAAGACAAACATTCATAAAGAAGGGTCTCCCTTCCTCTCCAGTGCATATCATAAGAGGGGCTCTCCCCTTCCCTCTCAAGTGCATCTCACAAGTGCGTCTCACACAGTCCAAGACGCAAGCATGATATCGTGACCCACAACCCCTCCACCCCTCGGGATTTAGAAGTGACTTTTGGACGCACTCATCAGGGGCTTACATGCACGTATTCTACTCTGGACACAAAGTCCAACCTGCCCAAAGCCCACAGAGCATATACAATAGAGGATGACACGCGGAAAACATAGCTTAACACAGCGGAGCTCTAACAACCCTCTATCCATGTATATCCTACCACTTGGTCCAAAGTTTAATACAAAAATCAGAACAAAGAAAGTTGTCAGCGAATCGCCCCGCCCAAAACGACATAAGGTATAAATCATCTCATGTCTGCTGAGGGCCGACTGTGGTGTGGACGTGTGGCGAGTGGCTGGAGAGGAGGAAGCAGGTGCCATCAAAACCAGTTCTCCCCCGAATACCGTCCTGATGAACTCAACATCAGAATTACGCTGCTGTTCTGGAGACGCCGCGCGTCCCAATCGCTGTGCCATGTATCATGGGCATTGGCACTACTAATCAGGGAGCATTCATATAGTTAGACGGAAACAATTCATATCTACAGGAGTAAGCAATTTAGTTATCATCTGTATTTCGTAAAAGCCAGAACACCTCTTGAAAACATCGTGCACTTGACTTGGTTTCTATCGTCTAGTATCTAAGAGCGGAGGCACGATTGTTAGTTCCATTAAGCGAGGCGTGAGAAGCATGAAAGCGTGGCCGTGTTTGTTCGTGCTGGATCTTGTTGAGCGTCGATGGCAAGGTCACTGTGCAGCTGTGGGTCTGTGTCGTACGTCATCGGGCGCCCGTAGTCCGGCCTTGTGCGATAACTACGGGAATAAACATAAACCTGTATACTCGGTGGATAGTATCCCTCTTGTGAGATCCTGAGAATCCTTGAGAGGGAGGACACTCCTTGCTGTTCGCCTCTAACTGCCTTGGCGATGCGCGGGCCGCGGAGCAGCTGGGGCTGAGAGCCGAGGGAGACCCCTAACTCATCGTATGGTATTTACTGACATGGGGCGTTCCTGCGAGGGAAGGGAGCCTCCTTCATGATGTAGGACCCACGGGTGAGCGAATGGCTGGGACCGACGCCCCTCCAGTCGTCGCAGGTTTCTGACCTGGACTTTGTGTGTGGTACTCATACTGCTACTGTCGCCGGAAAAGCGTCAACATCACTCGGTTGCTAGGCGACACCAGGTTCTGGTAACGACAGCTGTGCTCTTGGCCCGCACCTGCGAGGGGTAAATACTGCCGCTGCTCCTAGCAATTTGCACTCACAAAGCCTGTGAAGGAAAAATGCGGTGTGTGATCAGCGCTAGGATCGTGAGTTACTGCACCTGATGCTCGCTCTGCACCTCTCGCTAACACTCCATAGACACGGTACGAAAGGCAATCCTGCGACGCCGTATAGGCCTCGCGGGCGACACGAATTTAGGTATAAAAGGCAAGCAATAAGCACACTATGCAGATAAAGGCCATAACAATAATCCCATCCAAACAATTCAGGGGGTGATGTATGGAGCCGGATGCGTTGGACGGAGAAATTAGAGGTCCGCAGACAAGCTCCAGATATTGTATAGTAAGCAGCAACCCAGGATGTAATCAATAAGTAGTGACGAGTGTCGTAGGGTGAGGCAGCAGAACGCAAACGATGGCGTCTAGAAGTGACTCAGGCGATCGTAGCCAGCAGATAGCACGAGGAGAACAGAGTCAAGCAACGTAAGACAGTGCTGATAAAGCGCCGATAAAAATCCCGATTTCTTAGGTGAGTTACTCAATCTGAAAAGGTGTTGAGAGTGGCATACAATAGCGCCCTCAAGTGTCGCAAGATTGACAGAGAGTGACAAAGAGGCACTAACTAGTCGTGGCCGGCCCAAGGAAGACAGCCAGAGCACCATGTTCCTACCAATCGCCTATGCCATCTCCATCTCACCACTTCCACACTTTCCTACATCCCTACACATACAAAGCTACATGAAAAACAAATCGTCTGCAAGGACCAAATAGAGGCTCAAAGCAGAACGACCGTCTATCACGGCATACCCCATCGCATGAAAGGGTACAAAGTACCGACCGTTGCTGAATGCGAAGAACGGCCTTCAAAACACCATCGGGCGACAGCTGCTGCCGCTATCTTGGATCAGAAGCTCTCGAGAATCCCATCTCCTCCCCCGGGGTCGCTTCGGAACCGTGATCTTGGAGAAAATGTCCATACGCGGTGAGGTTGATCGAAGGGTCTCACAAACCCTTTGCAGTTCTTTTCTCCTTCCAAAGCCGCTCAGCAGACCCTAGGTTTTCGAATCCCTTCACCTCCTTCATCATCCCTTATCACCTCCTATTCTCTCAGAAGCTCTCTAAGTGTCAAAATGATGGGCCTCGCTAAAGCGCTCGAGTCAAGACCTTAGGGAGTAAGCGAGTACAACCCCGACGCCCAAAAAGACCCAACCTACGCCCATTACTGAAATTTCTGCAACAAATGACGAGGACCACGAGCGATCAGTGTTTATGACCGATCGATCGGTTGCCTACCGAGCGATCGGTGTGTTGACCGAGCTCTCGACCAAAAATCAACTCTCTGGAAAATTTCCCCATACAAAAATCTTGACCAGTCGATAGCTACCGATCGATTGGTTTTGGACCGATCGATCGCCCTATGGACCGAGCGATCGGTTGCCTGCAGGTCCAGACTGTTTTGGCCATATCTTTTGACTCGCTCGTCGGATTTTGACGATTCAACTTGCGTTGGGTTTGTACTTCAAAAAGGAACATTTCTAACATTTCAGAATTTTCAATTTCTTCCTTATTTATTAATTGTACTACTTTAAAGGCAAAATGGCTATGAAAGTGTCATACATTAAATGTGAAAAGGTCCGGGGCTCTACACATGACATGACATGCTCGACAAGACCAAGCAAGAAAAACATGACAAGTTTTCAAGCACGCAACAAGTATTTTAAGTCAAGTCAAGTACACGATGATTTCAAGAGATTTATCGACTTTTACGTGATGCTAGCATGAATGTAAACTATTTTTACTTCCTTGATTATTATATAAATTGTTTCCTGCATTATAATATGAATTTTTTTCTGCTTTTTATATTGTGATTGTTATGCTATGACTGTTGGTTAGTATTTGGTACACGCTGAGTATTCCATGCTCAGCCGTACTTCTTATGTCGGCAGGTGATAGCGGAGCGGCTACTCCTTTTGATATCTGTGTTCCGAACCCTTGGGTAGAAGAAGAGTATGTCAAGGAACCTGTAGATGAACCTCCAGTAGAGGGTTATTATTAGAGGTGGTAGATTCTGAGTGAATAGCTGTGGGTGAGTTGAGAGATATATGTTCATGTATTTTGGCGGACTTGTCCGCACTTTCTTTTGTGTAGTTTTTTGTATAAACTTGGATCACTTATATATACATAGATGTTTGGTTAAGGCTTCCACTGTGCCATGTTAGAGTATGTTTCCGCTATCCTCTATTGTATGTGCTCTGTGGGTTTTGCAGGTTTGTTTGTCAAGGAAGTCATGTAAGTCATGATTAGTCGTCCAAAGTTCACTCTAATTCCTAGTGTGGGTTTTGGGTCGCGACATGTAGAACCCCGGATCTTGATGGCCTATTATGATAAATGATATTATGTATTAAAGCTTTTAAGAATATATTTTTGGTATATGGGTGTTTGGAATGAAATAGGTAAGAGAATAGAATACTCTTAAGTATTAACAAGGGTTATTCCTTAGCATACCCTCAACTTTGAAAAAATTTAGTTCTCTCACCGCTGATCGGAATAGAGCGATTCATGAATTTTTGGAAAGGTATTGGAACCCTCTTCGAGGTTCATGTTGATCACTTTTCTGGATTTTGAGTCGGGGTTAAGTCAAACGTCTGATTTCCAAAATCGGATCTGCTGCAAAAATGGGTTGATTAAACCCATTTGCATATCAGTCAGATTTAGAGCCATTTTTGGTAAATAAAAACTCAAAATTAGGATTTTTATCAAACACCAAAGTTATTCCCCTTCGAAAGACGAATCCAATGCAAGTTGAATCATCAAAATCCAACAAGCGAGTCAAACGTTTTGGCCAAAATATGAAAACATAAAAATCTGAAAACTTTATGCAAAAGTTGCGATCGTTCAAATAGGACTTAAGAATGATCGTAGAGTTGCTATGATCAATCGTAAAGCCCAAAATTTATGGAAACTCACTGGAGAAGATACGATTGATCGTAGGAACCTACGAACGATCGTAGGAAGCTACGAACAATCGTAGATGTGCGATTTTGTTTTCTTTTGTGCGAATTTTTTTGGGATTGTCACCCCTTTACCTATAAATAGAGGATCATTTAGAGGGTTTTGGGTTACCCTAAACCTAAGTAGAGTTCTTAGAAGGAGAGGGAGAAGATTTGAGAGATTTTCAAAGAGGATTTTGGAATGAGGAAGAAGAGCTCCAATCAAGCCCCCACAAGCTTGGATTTCTACTCAAGGGTTCTTCTTCAACCTAGGATTTGATCCAAGAGGTAAGTAAACCTACTATCTAACTTTGTGATTATACAAAAAGTGAAAAGATGATTAAATGAGTGATTTGAATAACAAGGAAGTGCTACAATGAGACAATAGTAAATGTGGGATTATGGGTAAACTAGATTATGATCAAATGATGTAAATAAGGGTTTATGAATTGGGGGTTTTTCCATGGAAAGGATTAATATGGCTATATGTTTAAGTAAATGTTATTATCACTAAATAAACCATGATTTTAAGTATGATGTGATGAATTAAGCTTAAAAGCCATGGTCTTGATGTTATGATGGAATGAATGGAAAAATATGCAATGTTTCTAGAATTATTAAAGTATACTATAATGCGAACACGTCTTGTATGAATTTATGTGAATTGTTAAGGCTTTCCATATGGACATGATAATGCTCACAAGCACTCCACGCACAATAAGTTTTGCATGATCGATTTTTCGCATAAGCATTTGACAAAGCCAAACTTTGGGTTGGTATTTCTAAGATCGGTCACTTCAAGAACTCATAAGAATTTCCTAAGTCTAAGATCTTGCATATATCTCCAAGGATCATAAGCTCACAAGAATAAACTCACAAGAACTTGTAAGAACTTGTAAGCTAGTGGGACGGCCCGAGGGGCGCCACTAACCATTTGATATTCCCAAGCTACATGGGGTGGGTGTTTAGTGAGATGGTACGAAGGGCGCCACTAGGGAAGAACTTGTAAGAACTCATAAGCTAGTGGGACGGCCCGAGGGCCACTAACCATTTGATATTCCCAATATACTTTGGGTGGGTGTTTAGTGGGATGGTACGAAGGGCGCCACTAGTGAAGAACTCATAAGAACTCGTTTGCTCATAAGAAGCTTTTAAGAACTAGAAGCTCAGAAGAAAAGTTGTAAGAACTCGAAAGCTCACAAGAACTTATAAGAAACACAAGACTCACAAGCATTCATAAGAACTCATAAGCATGCATAAGACGGTGTTTACCGTGAAAAGAACAAGTTTTAAGAAAGGTTTTCCATGATAGGATTTTAAGCATGAACTTTATGATTAGTATTCCCTCACGCAATTGTATATAATATTTTGATTATGATAGCACTATTAGCTAATAGTTTTGGTTCACTGAGTATTCCATGCTCAGCCTTATATATTATGTCGGTAGGTACACGGGTTCCTTTTGACATCTGTGCCCCAGGTCCTTGCATAGAGGAGTATTATGGCGGGGAGGAGCCATATGTGGAGCCTCAGGAGGAGGCTAGGGACTTAGACCACTGGCCCTTTTAGGGTGATTATTGGTAGAGAGAGAGCATTACTATTTTGTATTTTGATAGGTGGGCATGTCCACCTTTACTTTTGTTATGTATGTACAAACTTGGAATACAGAATATATATAGAAAAAGACTTTTCTCTAACTAGCCGAGGTGCTATCACATTCAGGTGAAGACTGTGTGTCCCTGCCGATGTAGAGTTGAGGCGGGAGATTATGGATGAAGCCCACCATTCAAAGTATACAGTGCATCTTGGGGTACGAAGATGTATCGGAACCTCAAGGGGCATTTTTGACGGCGAAATATAAAGAGAGATGTTGCAGAGTATGTGGCATGGGGCTTGGTGTGCCAGCAGGGGAAAGCAGAGCACATGCGACCGATGGGTCTATTACAATCTCTCCCTATTCTTGAGTGGAAATGAGAGCACATCTCCATGGACTTCATTGTTGGGTTGCTAAGGACAGTAAAGAACTCTGATGCAATATGGGTTATGGTAGACCGTTTGACGAAGTCTGCACATTTCTTATCCTATCGGATTATGTTCAACTTGAACCAGTTAGCAGCACTGTATATCAAGGAAGTGGTTCGGTTGCACGGGTGCTAGTCAGCATTGTGTCAGATTGGGATCCAAGATTCACATCCAGGTTCTGGAAGAGCTTTCAAAGCGCTATGGGTTCTCGATTTGATTTTAGCACCACCTTTCATCCACAGAAGGATGGGCAGACTGAGAGGGTGAACCAAATCATCGAAGACATGCTTTAGGCATGTATGTTAGACTTTAAGGGCAGCTGGGAAGAGCCCTTGCCTTTGGTTGAATTCGCCTATAATAATAACTACCAGGTGAGCATCCAAATGGTACCGTTTGAGGCATTGTATGAGAGAAGCTGTAGGTCTCCTCTCTACTGGAATGAAGTAGGAGATAGAAAGGTGTTGGGTCCTAAGTTGATCAAGCAAACTGTGAACAAAGTCAAGATCATTCGGGATCGGTTGAAAGCTGCACAAGATCGTCAGAATAGTTATGCTGACACTCCCCGCAGGGACTTGAAATTTTAGGTTGGGGATCAAGTCTTTGTGAATGTTCTCCTAGCAAGGGGATTATGAGATTTTGTAGGTGAGGCAAGCTCAATCCTTGGTACGTCGACCCCTTTGAGATTATCACACGAGTTGGTGAAGTTGCTTATCGGGTAGCTCTTCTGTAGCACCCCGGACTTTTTCATCCTTAATGAATAGCACCTTCGTAGCTAATTGGCCGTTTTTGTAGTCTAATTAATAAATAAGGGAGAAATCAGAAATTCCGAAACGTCAGAAATGTTCGTTTTCGAAAGACGGATCCAACGCAAGTTGAATCGTCGAAATCCGATGAGCGAGTCAAAAGATATGGTCAAAACAGTCCAGACATACAGAGAACCGATCGCTCGGTCTAGTCAGCGATCGATCGGTCCATAACCGATCGATCGGTAGCTATCGCACGGTCATAAATTTTGTATGGGGAAATTTTTCAGAGAGCATGTTTTTGACCGATCGATCGGTCAATAACACCGATCGCTCGGTAGGCAACCGATTGATCGGTTGTAACCACCGATCGCTCGGTCTTCGCGTTTTTGCAGAAATTTCAGTAAGGGCGTTTTCATCTTTTGGGCGTTAAACCCTTACCCATAAGGGTTTGCTCGACCCTTTGAGCCCTCATTCACAACCCTTAGACATTTTGAGAGCTAGAGAGTGAGAAGAAGAGGGTTTTGACCTAGGGTTTCCATTGAGGAAGAAATCAAAGGGGTGGACCTTCCTAGGTCGTCCTCAAACTTGGATTTGCTTCAAGTTCAAGGCTTGGATTCTCCAAATCCAACCCCAAGCTCGTGTGGAGTGCCTCTTCTAAGCTAGGGCAGCGTTTCTACATCATCCTCAAGGATTTTCTTTCCCTTTTCAAGGTTAGTACACTCTTCCTAGTTACTTTGGTAATAACCTACGATTTTTCTAAGTAAATATGTGTTAGATCTTTCCCATTGCTCTTTGTGTTGGTATATGCTAAATCCCTAAAACATAAACAAGATAATACAAACAAATGGTGGAATGTATGAATGGATGAGGAGTGGAGGCGATTGGATGCCATGTTGTGATGTGTTGAATGATGGGAAAAATGGTGGAAGGGCATATTACGCATAATGAACACACCCCAAGTGTTTGATGAAATGTTCGAATGAGAAAATATGAAATAACTAAAGGTAAAAAGGTTGAATACCACATGTTTGATAGAATGCATGAATAAACTAAGATTTGAAAGCATGAGTCACATAAATGTTCCCCATTTGGTAAGTTGTATGCATGTGTTTATTTCGCTTCTTAAATTCTCATGTGAGTTAGGAATTGTTAAAATACTATATGTCATCATAATTTCACGATTTCTATGCACGAGCACATATGTAGATGGAGGATATTGTCAAGGAGGTTGGTAGCCCAGGATTATGCAGGTGCTAACCTCTGGCTCATAAGAAACGTATTGCATTGTCAAGGGGGTTGGTAGCCCAGGGATCATGCGGGTACTAACCCCTGGCTCATAAGAAAGGACTTGGAAATGTTGCACTGTCAAGGAGGTTGGTAGCCCCGGTTAAGGGTGCTAACCTCTGGCTCACAAGAAAGGAAATGGTATTGTCAAGGAGGTTGGTAGCCCCGGTTAAGGGTGCTAACCTCTGGCTCATAAGAAAGAAAATGGTATTGTCAAGGAGGTTGGTAGCCCAGGATTATGCGAGTGCTAACCTCTGGCTCATAAGTATGGTATCGTACTGTCAAGGAGGCTGGTAGCCCAGGGATATGCGGGTGCTAGCCTCTGGCTCATAAGAAGTGTATTGTACTGTAAAGGGGGTTGGTAGCCCAGGGATCATACGGGTGCTAACCCCTGGCTCATAAGAAAGGTATTGTACTGTCAAAGAGGTTGGTAGCCCAGGGATATGCGGGTGCTAACCTCTGGCTCATAAGAAATATTAAAAGGACAACTCAAAGAGAAATTGTATGATGCATAGACATGTTTTAGTTTCATAATAATCATGACTTGATAAAATGTTTATGTATGTGGTTGCTAAAAATGATTATGAACTATACTCCTCCCATTACTTGTATATGATGTTGTTCGTTATTACCATTGTTAGTTAAGGGCTTGTACTCGCTGAGTATTCCATGCTCAGCCGTACTTTCATGTCGGCAGGTACCCGAGTCCCTCTTGACATTTGTGATCCGGGTCCTTGGATAGAGGAGGACTATGGCGAGGAGGAACCTTATGAGGATCTAGTAGTCGAGCCTCAGGCGGAGGCGAGAGACTTAGACCATTGGCCCCACGGGGATGACTATTGAGCGAGACAGAGTTGTATTTTGTCTTTTGTATTTTGTTAGGTGGGCCTGTCCACTTTAGACTTAGACGTGTTTTGTATTTATGTTAACTTGGAATACTACATTTTGGATCATTATAAAGAAAAGAGAATTTTAGTTTTCGCTTCCGCAAATTATATTTAGCTTCCGCGCTCTGATTATCATTGTTTATTACCTTATTTATCTTGTTCATTACAGGATGGTTTGGCAGGTATGTATAGTCCACCTAAAGTATCCCTAAACTCCTAGGGGGTATTTTGGGGCGTGACATCTTCAAACTCATATGGCCATAGTCCACAATGTGTTCCATGTGTCGATGCTCCAGAAATACATTTCAGACCCTTCACATATCAAAAAATTGGAACCGTTGGAAATCTGAGAGGATCTTACTCTGGTTGAAAAGTCGGTTCAGATATTGTATCGAAGAGAACAAGTGCTTCGCAACAAGACTATCCCGTTGGTTCTCTTCCAATGGCATCACTATGCTCGAGAAGAGGCCACATGGGAACGTGAGGCCGGAGTCAAAGCGAAGTACCCTGTAGCACCCTGGATTTTTCTATACTTAATGAATACCGTTTTTGTAGCTACTTGGCCTTCCTCATAGTCTAATTAATAAATAAGAGAGAAATCGGAAATTCCGAAATGTTAGAAATGTGCGTTTTCGAAAGACGAACCCAACGCAAGTTGAATCGTCGAAATCCGACGAACGAGTCAAAAGATATGGCCAAAACAGTCTGGACCTGCAGGCAATCGTAGCTCGGAAGGCACTAAGGACGTAGCTCGGGAGGCACTAAGGACGTAGCTCGGAAGGCACTAAGGACGTAGCTCTGATAACGTGCTCTGACAACGTGCTCTGATAAGGCACAGACAACGCATAGACAACGTACTCTGATAACGTAGCTCTAGCTCTGATAACGTATACGTTGTGCATCCGTTGTGCAATAGACAACGGGTACGTTGTACAGCTCACAACGGGCACGTTGTACATAAGACAACGGACAACGAGCTCAGCACTATGCACAACACAACGTGACAACGGGTTCGGCACCCTTCACAGCACAACGTACTTGGCACTATTCACAGCACAACGTGTTCGGCACTATTCACAGCACAACGTGTTTGGCATTATTCACAGCACAACGTGTTCGGCACTATTCACAGCACAACGTGTTTGGCACTATTCACAGCGACACTATTCACAGCACAACGTGTTTGGCACTATTCACAGCACAACGTGTTCGGCACTATTCACAGCACAACGTGTTTGGCACTATTCACAGCACAACGTGTTCGGCACTATTCACAGCTCAACGTGTTCGGCACAACGTGTTTGGCACTATTCACAGCTCAACGTGGTCAGCACTCGTGTTTTTGCAGAAATTTCAGTAAGGGTATTATGGTCTTTTGGTCGGTTCACTCTTACCTTAAGAGTTTAACCCGAGCCTTTAGGGCTCATTCTCAACACTTAGAGGATTTGGGAGATTAGAAGAGAGGAGAGAGGGTTTCCTAAGCTAGGGTTTTGCTTTTGGAGAAGAATCAAAGGGGTTTTGAGACCCTAGATCACTTCAAGTCCGGTTTTTCTCCAAGATCACGGCTCAAGCACTCGTGGAGAGCGTTCTCCAAGCTAGGGCAGCAACCCAAGCATGTTTTTGAAAGGGGTTTCTTCCCCAACTCAAGTCTCCTTCAAGCAAAGGTGTTCTTCTTTCAAGTTGGAGCTTCAATCAAGGTTTCTACCAAGGATCAAGCCTTGATCTAAGGTTAGTACACCCTACTAACTTACCCTAGCAAAGATCTAGGTTTTTTTTTATATAAAAATGTGATTCTTTATATTATGTTTTCCTCCTGATGAAATGTGTTATCCCCCATTAAATATAAACAAGATAATGGAAAAGGTGTGGATGTGTGGATGGAATGTTGGATGTGGCGATTGGATGCCGAGATGTATGTTGTGTGATGTGTGTGATGGAAATGGTGGATGAGTATTTTACCAATAATGAACTTACCTTGATCTTTGGATGGAAAATATGCGCTAAAAAGAACAAGATGAATTATTAAGAAACATGGCATGTGTTGTGTTTGACAAAATGCCTAAACTATGAATAAACGACTTAGATGAAGAAAATGGAAATAGGTTTTATGCATGTGTTCTTATAGACGATGAATTGATCCAATGTCATGTGAATTACTTAAGTTACCTATGTTAATATTATGAATTGAATTGTAATGCCATACCTCTTTTGTTAAGCACATTCTCACGATTGTTATTATTGGCACGCACATGAGCACGCATGATAGCATGAACCGAGATTTCAAGAGCATGTGCATATAACAAACAACAATAAAATATTGCATGTCAAGGAGGTTGGTAGCCCAGGGGCATTCGGGTACTAGCCTCTGGCTCACAAGAAAACCAAACATTGCATATCAAGGAGGTTGGTAGCCCAGGGACATTCGGGTACTAGCCTATGGCTCACAAGTGAATTGCATATCAAGGAGGTTGGTAGCCCAGGGACATTCGGGTACTAACCTCTGGCTCACAAGTGCAGTGCATATCAAGGAGGTTGGTAGCCCAGGGACATTCGGGTTCTAACCTCTGGCTCACAAGTGCATTGCATATCAAGGAGGTTAGCAGTCCAGGGAGATTCGGGTGCTAGCCTCTGGCTCACAAGTTACAATATGAAAGTTTACAAGATGATGATCATACATTCATGCATGCACGCTTGCATGATTTCTACGAGGCATATCGAGACAGGAGATGGGTTTCAAGCTTGGGTTTTATTGGTGTTTTTGCATTCATGCACACACTTCTAAATGATTGTATTGTACCATGTCAAATACTGTTTAGTTCATGATGCTTCTATTACTGCTTTGCATGGTATGACTATTACGTGTGTTATTATTGTTATGGCTAGCTAGTAGCTTGTACTCGCTGAGTATTCCATGCTCAGCCGTACTTTCATGTCGGCAGGTGCGCGAGCCCCTCTTGACATATGTGATCAGGGTCCTTGGATAGAGGAGGACTACGGGGAGGAAGAACTGTCGCGCCCCAAAATACCCCCTAGGAGTTAAGGGATAATTTAGGTGTGACTATACTTAACCTGGCAAACCATCCTGTTAAAATACACAAGGCAATATATAATGGAAGCATAAAGAAATGCGGAAGCTTAATCATGTGCGGAAGAGTAACCCAAAAATTTCTTTTCTATACAAAATCTGTATTCAAAGTTCTATACAAAATATATAAGATAAAGGTGGACATGCCCACCTATCAAAATACAAAATAAACCTCACAGCCCCCCTCTCTCTTTAACAGTAGTCCAAATAGGGCCACACGTCCGGATCTCTATCCGCCTGCGACTGCATCGGGATAGGAGATTCCTTCTCTTCCTCGTATTCTTCTTCAACCCATGGCTCCGGGTTGGGGATGGCGAACCGACCTGCTGACATGAGATGTACGGCTGAGCATGGAATACTCAGCGTATACCTACTACTAGCTAACAATGTTATATTACAATAATATCACATGCGAGTACTTTTAAAAGAATTCAGTTCATAATTCATGCTTAAAACAACATAGGCATTCATTTGTCAAATCTTATCTTTCGTAGAAATAAAAACGCTTTTCATAGTTCTTGTAAGTTCTTGTAAGTTCTGATGAGTCCTTATGAGCTTACGATTTCTTATTAGTTCTTTATAAGACGTATGAAGTCTTATGAGGTTCCTTGTGAGCGTATGAGTTCTTGTGAGTCTCTCGTGAGCTTATGAGTTCTTGTGAGTATCTTGTGAGCAAGAGGTTAGCACCCGCACAACCCTAGGCTACCAACCTCCTTGACATTCCATGTACTTGTGAGCTTTCTTATGAGATATTCTTGTGAGCCAGAGGTTAGCACCCGCATTACCCTGGGCTACCAACCTCCTTGACATTCCATGTACTTGTGAGCTTTCTTATGAGATATTCTTGTGAGCCAGAGGTTAGCACCCGCATTACCCTGGGCTACCAACCTCCTTGACATTCCATGTACTTGTGAGCTTTCTTATGAATTCGTAATGGTTTATGAGTTCTTATGAGTTCTTAGTAGCTTATGAGTTCTTTTGAATTATTAGTAGCTTGTGAAATCTCGTCATGTAAAGCATAGAGTGCGTGGAGTGCTTGTGAGCATCATCATGTACATAGGGAAAGCCTTAACAATTCATATGATCTCATACAAAACATGTTTTCATTATAGCGTACTTGAAGAATTCTAGAAACATAGCATATGTTCACTCATTCCATTGCATCATCAAAACCATGGCTTTTAAGCCTATTCCATCATATTACAATTTAAAATCATGGTTTATTTAAAGGTAATGTCATTTACTTGCAAGCATAGCCACATTCATCCCTCTTTTTGAAAAACCCCCAAATTATAACCCTTGTTTACCCAAAATCATCTATCTCCCATTTGCATCATAACATGGTGGAGTAATAGATTCCAATCATGATTTCATTCTCATTTCAATATTTAGATCATAGCAAAGTTAGATGGTAGAGGTACTTACCTTTCAATCACTTCCTAGGTTGGAGAAAAACCCTTGAGTTGGATTCCCACTTGATTGAGGAAGGACCCAAGCTTTGATTTGGGGAAGATCAAACCCTTGATTTGTGCTCTTCTTGATGCAAATCCAAAACCCCCTTGATAATCTCAAAGAGATTCTCCTCCTCTTTCTAAGAACTCCTTTTTAGTTTAGGGTAAACCAAAACCCTCTAATTGATCTCATATTTATAGGCAAAGGGGTGAAAACCCCCAAAAATCGCATTAAGGAAAGTAAAATCGCGTATCTACGATCGTTCGTAGCGATTTACGATCGATCGTAGCTTTCTACGATCGATCGTAGTTTCACCCGAGAGTTTCCAGCATTTCTGGGGATTTACGATCGATCGTAGCAATTCTACGATCGTTCGTAGCGCCTCTACGATCGTTCGTAGGGTCCCTACGATCGATCGCAACTTTTGCAGAAAGTTTCAGCATTTTTGTATTTTCGTAATTCAGCCATAACGTTTGACTCGCTTGTCCGATTTTGACGATTCAACTTGCGTTGGATTTGTCTTTCGAAGGAGAACAACTTTCATGTTTTTAAAAACTTCCAATTCTTCCTTTTTCTTGGACCATTTTGCCCCTAAACCTGACTGATCCGAAATTGGGTTTCGTCAGTCCAGATTTTAAACCGACCCGACTTCAGAAATCGGTCTTTTACCCTAACACCAACTCAAAACCAAGAAAATTGATCAACATGAACCCCAAAGAGGGTTCAATTACCTTTCAAAAAATCCAAGAATCGCTTGATTCCAACGAGTGGTGTGAACGCTAGGGCTATTTAGAGTCGAGGGTATGCCAAAGCATAACCCTTGTCAATACTCAAGAGTATTGTATACTCTTGTCTATTTCATTCCAAACACCCATACATCATAAATACATTCTTAAATGCTTTTATACATGATATCATTCATTGTAAATGGCCATCAAGATCCGGGGTTCTACAAGAACCGTATGAGGATCTAGTAGTCGAGCCTCAGGCGGAGGCGAGAGACTTAGACCATTGGCCCCACGGGGGTGACTATTGATCGAGAAAGTGTTTGGGTCTTATGCTTTTTGATATTTTGATTGGTAGGCCTGTCCACCTTAGACTTAGACATGTCTTGTATTTATGTTAACTTGGAATACTATTTTGGATCATTAGAAGAAATGAAAATTTGTTTACGCTTCCGCATATATGATAGCTTCCGCGCTCTGATTATCATTGTTAGTACTGTATTTTATCTTGTGCATTACAGGATGGTTTGATAGGTACGTAGTGTGACACCTAAAATATCCCTAAACTCATAGGGGGTATTTCGGGGCGTTACATACCCAGACTTGTTTGAATAGGTTTTTGTATGTGTCATGTAATTCTATTTTGGTTTTGTAATGTATGTGTAGCACCCCGGACTTTTTCATCTTTAATGAATGGTACTCTCGTAGCTAATTGGCCGTTTCGTAGTCTAATTAATAAATAAGAGAGAGATCGGAAATTCCGAAACGTTAGAAATGTGCATTTTCGAAAGACGAACCCAACGCAAGTTGAATCGTCAAAATCCGACGAGCGAGTCAAAAGATATGGTAAAAACAGTCCAGACATATAGAGCACCGATCGCTCGGTCCAGTCAGCGATCGATCGGTCCATAACCGATCGATCGGTAGCTATCGCATGGTCAGAAATTTTGTATGGGGAAATTTTCCAGAGAGTGAGTTTTTGACCGGTTGATCGGTCATAAACACCGATCGCTCGGTAGGCAACCGATCGATCGGTCATAACCACCGATCGCTCGGTCTTCGCGTTTTTGCAAAAATTTTATTAAGGGCGTTTTCATCTTTTGGGGGCTAAACCCTTTCCTATAAGGCTTTGCCCGAGCCTTAGGGCCTTATTCTCATCACTTAAGAGAAATTGAGAGATAGAGAGTGAGAAGAAGGGGGTTTCTAACCTAGGATTTCCATTGAGGAAGGAATCAAAGGGGTGGACCATCCTAGGTCATCCTCAAGCTTGGATTGCTTCAAGTTCAAGGCTCAAGCTCGTGTGGGAGCCACTCTCCAAGCTAGGGTAGCACTCACTCACGTTTTAGAAAGGGGTTTCTTCCCCAACTCAAGGCCCCTTCAAGCAAAGGCTTCCTCCTTCCAAATAGAGCTTCTATTTCAAGGTTTCTTCAAGATCAAGCCTTGATCTAAGGTTAGTACACTCTACTAACTTTCTTTAGCAATAATCTAGTTTTTCCCCTTTGACATTATGATGTTGGTCTTGTATCTTCCCTTACTTGAAATGTGCTATACTTCCTAAACCTAAACAAGATAAATGTGAATGTGGGGTTGTATGTATGAATGGTGGATGTAGAGGCGATTGGATGCCGTTGGATGTGGTGAAATGTGGGTATGGAAAATGGTGGAAGGGCACTCTATGAATAATGAACATACTTGGATGTTGTGTTGGAAATTTATGCGCTAAAAAGGGGAAATAAAACTACTAAAATGTTGCACACCGGATGTTTGATAATATGCCTAAACCAAGAATAAATGAAATTGATAAAGGAAATGGATGTAAGCTTTATGTAATTATTCTTGTAAATGATGGCTTGACCAAATGCCATGTTGATCACCTAAATGCTTACATGTTATACTATGAATTGAAATATGATGCGATATCCCTCTTGTTACACGTGTCCCCATGATTGTCACTATTGGCACGCACACGAGTACACATGCATGCATGAAACCGGGTTTTCCAAGATTGTATTTATACATGTTGAATCAACAACAAAACAAGAACATGACAAGGAGGTTGGTAGCCCAAGGAAGGGTGCTAGCCTCTGGCTCACAAGAGAAATAGAACAAGAACATGACAAGGAGGTTGGTAGCCTAAGGAAGGGTGCTAGCCTCTGGCTCACAAGAGAAATGGAACAAGAACATGACAAGGAGGTTGGTAGCCCAAGGAAGGGTGCTAGCCTCTGGCTCGCAAGAGAAATGGAACAAGAACATGACAAGGAGGTTGGTAGCCTAAGGAAGGGTGCTAGCCTCTGGCTCACAAGTATACAAGTCAAGAACAAATCAAGACATGAAATACTAGAAAAGACACGACACATATACATGATTTGACCGAGACACGAAAAAGGTTTCCGGGACATGAGTTTTACCGAGGTTTTTGCATTCATACACGAATGTCAAGGTATGGCTATGTATCTTATGCTTTCACTATTGCTTTAAATTAATATCTTGTATTGCTCACTGTTGTTATGCTTTCGCTATTGTTACGGTTAGCTAGTAGTTTGTACTCGCTGAGTATTCCATGCTCAGCCGTACTTTTATGTCGGCAGGTACTGTGGATGTCCTCGACCCCGAGCCTTGGGTCGAGGAGGAGTATGTAGAGGAGAGGGAGCCACCTATCCCATGGTAGTCTCTAGAGGATGGGGACTTGGAGGTGTGGCCATACCTCGACCACTGTTGAGAGGAGAGGGTTAGAGAGTTCCTTTTGTATTTTGATAGGTGGGCATGTCCACCTTTACTTTGATTGTATTTGTTATATGTTAACTTGGAATACTATTTGGAGTTATAGAAGAAAAGAAAAAGTTGGCTTATTCTTCCGCACTTATGTTTAGTTTCCGCGCTCTGATTATCATTGTATTATATTATGTTTAGCCCCTTGCATTACAGGATGGTTTGACAGGTACGCGTAGTCACCTCTAAAGTATCCCTTAACTCCTAGGGGGTATTTTGGGGCGTGACAGAGGTGGTATCAGAGCCCTAGGCATTAGAGTCCCTAGGGTCACATAGGAATGATACCATGATTGAACTAGGTATTAGAATTACCTTAAAGAGTTGTATTCCAAGTATGGACTAACAAGTTAGTCCTAGTCAAAATAGGTTGAACTTCAACCGAACATGGAGTCCTACGCTAGGAACATGGATTGTATGTGATGCCATTGTTGTGTATACCATGTGTGCGTTAATTGTGTTATGCTTATTAAATATGCTTGATGAATATGTATTGAGGGAATTGCGAAAATTGTACTAAATGCGTATCCAAGTTAGACTCATGTTGTATTGTCGTTCTCAGGAGAAATCATGAGACGCAATACCCGGGGTCGCGGGTACAACACGAGGGGCAATGGAGGTGATGCTCCATCGGGTGATGATCAACCCGACTTTACCCAAGCCTTCGCATCCATAGCCGAGACTTTGGCTATGTTGGCAGCAAGGCAACCGGCCACTCCGCCTAATGCGGCACTTATACCGGCTCCTCCTAACCGAGCCCAAGCCGGGATAGAAGCTTTCCGGAGGATGAGGCCTCCAACTTTTTGTGGAAGCATTGATCCACTTGTTGCCGAGGGTTGGATCCGGCAACTTGAGAAGATATTCTCGGTATTAGCACCTACTGAAGTGGAAAGGGTCACATGGGCCGCCTTTATGCTTGAAGGCAAGGCTGATCATTGGTGGAAGTCTGCACTTCGAACCCGAGAGTTGACCCGGCAAGGCCAAGAATGGACATGGGGAGAATTCTTGGACGTTTTCTACAAGAAGTACTTTCCGGTTGGGATGAAAGAAAAGAAAAAAATTGAATTTATTACCTTGGAGCAAGGTAATATGTCTGTAGCGGCTTACGAAGCCAAGTTCTCAGAGCTATCTCGATTTGCTCCACACATGATAGCTACCGAGGCTATGAAGGCCCGAAAATTCGAGAGGGGGTTGAAGGCCTACCTCAAGGATCGTGTCTCAATGTTCCGACATGAGACATATTCGGAAGTTGTGGACAAGGCATTGTTGGCCGAGTCGAATTCCGAAGAGTTCTTTAAGAGAAGAGGAATGGAGAAAGGACAGTCAAGTAGTTCAGGGGAGAAAAGAGCAAGGACTAGCTTGTATCAGTCCACAGGGCCGGCTCAGTCATAGAGGATGTATTCGGCACCACAGGCCCCTCGCCCTTGTGCTCCACCGGCTTTTCGCCCGCTACCCTCGTATGCTTACCTCGCCGCAGTGCCTCAGCTACGGGTTTATACTCCTCCCACTATTCACTGAGGTCTTCCTGCACCTTTGTGGAGAGCATCCACAGGGGAATGTCGGAAGGCTACAGAGGTGTTTTTTTGTGGCGCCAGGGGCCACACTTCGGGATTGTCCCCGCTTCGATTGCCAGCTTAGCTTCTGGGGCAGCACCCGATTAGGCAGACATCTCAGCCTCGCTCTTCCAGGCTTTGAGGGCCCACAGTTTTTTCCCCCGGCCGCCTCGCCCAGCCACTCTCGGGCCGGTCTTTCGCCCATCGGAGAGAGAGTCACGTGGCATCCGACGATGTCGTGCAGGGTACGCAAAAAAATTCTAGAGTCTAATTTTGTAAATTCTATGGTTTATTTTGATTAGTATACTAGGGTTACCTATGTAGATGCTTGTTTTGTTTGAAATCTACTAATAGTAGCTTACTTACGACCGGGCGCTTTATTATGCGGTGTCTCGCCCGTGTTGATCGACCTAGGAGTCCCTCACCATTTGTGTCACCTAGTTTCGCGAAGGGATTTTTGACTAGGCTATTCCTTAGAGCGAGTTGACCATTGCAACTCCACTCGGTAAGGTTCCAGTTTACCGAACAATATTCGAGATTGTGTGGTTCAGTAGGGGAGAATGACGAGTGGCCGATCTATCATTTTGGATTTCCAGATTTAGACTGTTGACCGTCATTCTTGGTATGGATTGGGTTCAACCCTCACGGGCCATGTTGCGTGTTTTGAAAAGATGGTGAATTTTCAAGCGAAGGGGGTAAGCCTTTCACTTCCGGTTAAGGAGAGGGACTTGCTTCGCCTCGCAGCCTTGATATAGCACACACCAGAAGCACAAAATATCATCGGCAGTCCACGTTTGTATTGATTTCTTAGATGTGTTCCCGGAAGAACTTCCGGAATTACCGCCTGATAGAGAGATCGATTCGCTATGAGAGGCTTGCTCCGGGTACCGCGCGCTCCGATTTCAAGGGCAACATAACAATTGGCCCCTATATAGCTTGAAGATTAAGAACAGATTGAGGAGTTACCACATTGGTTTCATCCCCCCAAGTGTCTTCCGCCGTGGGACTTCTGTTCTCTTTTGTGAAAGAAGGACGGGTCCTATGAGATTTAGACACCGTCTTGAACAAGGTAACATATCAAGAAAAAAAAAATTTTCAATCCCCGTATCCCTTGCAAGGTAGCGACTTGTTTGACCAACTGAAGGGAGCTAGATTCTTCTCCAAAATTTATCCTTAGTCGGGTGTATCACCATTAGGATCAAGGCTGAGATGTTCATAACGGCTTTCCGGACTCGTATTGGGCATTACGATTCCTTTGTCATGCCTTTTGGGCTGACAATGCCCGCGCATTCATGGATGTGAATACCGTGTTGTTCCATCTACGTGATAGATTCCGTGATTGCTATCTCTTGATGACATTTTGATGTTTTCCCAGCACGGGAAGATCACGCCGAGACCGCCGCCGTGCTCTGGAATGTGGCGCGAGCCTAGGCTTATATGCCACATGAGTAGAGTGCGATTCTGGCTAGAGAAGGTCGCATTCTTGGACACGTGGTGTCCGGCCGAGGGCATTTCTGTAGATCCAGCCAGGTTGAGGCAGTCATGAGTTGGGAGAGGCCCAAGAGCGTCATGGAGATACGTAGTTTCCCTCGGATTGGCAGGCTACTACCGTAGATTTGTGGAGGATTCTCCAGGTTTGGCTGCACCTCTCACCTACTTGACAAGAAAAGTGCAAAGTTCAGTTGGAGTGACCGATGTGAAGTAAGTTTCCAAGAGTTGAAGAAACGCCTCACCACAGCCCCTGTCCTTACTGTGCCAGTCTGGACCTTTTGGGTATGAGGTGTATAGTGATGCATCGCCGTCGTACTCGGTGTGTCCTAATGCAACACAGAATCATTGCCTATCATCAAGGAAGTTTGAAAGTCATGAAAAGAACTACCACTCACTACTTGGAGCTTGCCGTGGCGGTCGTGTTTCACTTCAAATTTGGCGACATTTATCTGTATGGTTGGAGTTCTATGTGTACAACGGCCCAAGAGCCTCATCTCTCTTTTTCCCCAAGAGCTCATTTGCGACAACGGCGTTGATTGAGATTCTTAAAAGACTATGATGCACTATCCAATTTCACCCGGGAAAAGCAAATGTGGTGTTAGACGCCTTATAGTAGGAAACCATCGGTTTGTGGCTCACATGTGGTGCGGGAATGAGACATGTCAGATGATTTGAAAATCTGGACATGCCGTGTGAATGATTCTGTCCGCAGTTCCCTGTTTTGGAAATGTTACGGTCGGCGTACTTATAGATTTTGATCCAGGATTACCCAAGCCACGAGATGCTGACTGTTGGCTTTTTTCCAGGATAGAAAATTGCGAAGGGGTATACGGACTTCTCTCTCAATACCGGGGTGCTACTTACATTCAGGGAAGACTTTGTGTCCCAGCCATGCAACCTCGAATAGGATCATGGATTAGCTCACCGTTCAAGTACATGCAGTGCATCCTGGGGGTAACGAAGATGTCGGAACCCTCAAGAGTCCCTTTTTGGTGGCAAACTAAGAGGAGGTTGCGGAGTAGTTGGCACGGTGTTTCGTGTGCCAACAGGTGAAGCGGAGCATTGAGACCGGGTGTCTTTTGCAGTCGCTTCCCTATTCCAAGAGTGGAAATGGGAAACATATCTCTATGGATTTATCGTGGAATTTGCGACATACGGTCAAGAAGACCGATGCTATATGGTAGTTTTATTTGATTGCTCACGAATCCATCATGTATTATCGTACCGGACTTCATTCAACTCCAATCATTAGCGCGCTATACATCAAGGAAATAGTTCCGATTGCATGGGGTGCCAGTGAGTATTGTGTCGGATGGAGACCCAAGATTCACATCTAGGTTCCTTGGAAGCTTTCATGATGCTATGGGTTCCCGCTAGATTTAGCCGGCTTTCCACCCACCAGACCGACCCGGTGGGGCAACAGGGGGTGAATCAAGTGATAGAAGACATGCTCCGAGCTTGTATGTTGGATTTTAAAGGAAGTTGGGAGGATCACCTACCTTTGGTGGAATTCGCCTACAATAACAGTTATCAAGCAAGCATACAAATGGCACCTTTTGAAGCCTTATATGGAAGAAGTTGTAGATCCCACTTGTATTGGGATGAGGTTGGAGAAAGAAATATTTTGGGCCCCGAGTTGATTGAACGAACCGCAGATAGGGTCAGAAGTACATCCCGGATCCTTCTCACGTCATCGAGCTTGATCCGGTTGAGATTCGAGAGGATCTCACTTTGGTTGAGAAGCCGGTTCATATTTTGGATCGAAGAGACCAAGTACTTCGCAACAAGACTATTCCGCTAGTTCTCATGCAATGGTAGCATCACGCTCGAGAAGAGGCTACATGGGAACGTGAGGCCGAAGTTAAGGCGAAGTACCCCGAGTTATTTGAATGATTTTGTGTATGACTTGTAATTTTGTTTCGAATTGTTATGCTAAGTTGTTTAAATTGTAAAGCACGCATTGTCCAAATTTCGAGGACGAATTTTGTGAGGGGGGGAGAATGTACACCCCGTACTTTTTCATCTTAATGATTGCCTCTCTAGCTATTGGCCGTTTCATAGTCTAAGTATAATAAGAGAGAGAATCGGAAATTCCGACTTGAATGTGCGTTTTTCGCAAGACGACCCAACGCAAGTTACTCTCAAATCCGACTAGCGGTCAAAGATATGGTCAAACAGTCCAACATATAGAGCACCGATCGCTTCGTCCCAACCGATCGATCGGTAGCTATCGCACGGTCAGAAATTTTGTATGGGGAATTTTTCAGAGAGTGAGTTTTTGACCGTCGATTCGGACATAAACACCGATCGCATCGGTAGTTGCACCGATCATCGTTTAAACCCCGAGCGCGAGTCGGTCTTCGGTTTTTGCAGAAATTTCATTAAGGGCGTATTTCTGTCTTTTGGGGCTAACCTTCCTATAAGCTTTTGCCCGAGCCTTATGGCCTCATTCTCATCACTTAAGAGACATTGAGAGCATAGAGATGAGAGAAGGGGTTTCTAACCTAGGATTTCCATTGAGGAAGGAATCCCAAGGGGTGGACATCCTAGGTCATCCTCAAATCCTTGGATTGCTTCAAGTCAGGCTCAAGCTCGTGTGGGACCCTCTCCAGCTAGGGCAGCATCACTTCACGTTTGATTAGAAAGGGGTTTCTTCCCCACTCAAGGCCCTTCAAGACAGGTTCCTCATTCCAAATAGACTTCTCTTTCAAGGTTTCTTCAAGACTCATAGCCTTGTCTAAGGTTAGTACATCTCTACTAACTCTTTAGGCATACTAGTTGTTTTCCCCCTTTGACATTATGATGTTGGTCTTGTATCTTTTCCCTTACTTGTGTCTACGCGACCCAACCCACCCTAGAGTTAGAGTAACTTGTACACTAATCATGGTTACAGGACTTGACTTGACAACCCTCCGCAAAAAAAACCTCAGAGCATACCAGTAAGAGGACACCCAGCGGAAACATACTCTAATATATAGCACAAGCGGAAGTCTAAACAACCTCTATGTATATACTTTACGCAAATCCAAGTTTAACAAAGGTAACCGTAGAAAGTGCGACAATGCCGCCAAAATACATACATCTAACTCTTATCTCACCCCAGCTAATTCCACTCAGAATCTACACACCTCTTTGTAACCCTCTCACTGGAGTTCCTCCAAAGCTCTCGAAGTACTCCCTTCCACTCATGGCCAGGAGCCCATCAATGGAGCCCAGCAGCTCCCTCAGACCTGCCACCTATAGAAGTATGGCTGAGCATGGAATCTCATCGGGTACTAAGATAACTAACCAACAATTATAGCATAAAAATGGCAATACAGAATCAGGAGCATTTATATAATGTCAAACGAAAAAGTTCATATCATACAGGAAGTAAGCATTTATAATCATTCTTGTAATGCGTAGAAATCGATAAATCCTCTTGAAACCGTGCACTTGCTTGACTTGAAATATCTTTTCGTACTTGAAACTTAGTCCAGGTTTGTCTTATCTTGTCATATCTGGCGTGTCATGCCATGTCATGGCTTGCTTGGAAAGTACTACTTGTTGGGAAGGGAGACCCTTTCTTCTAGATGCTTATGCTTGTCGCCTGTCATGTCATAGCCTTGGACAGTAAGCTACTTGTGAGGGAAGGGGAGACCCTTCTTCCATAAATGCTCTTCATGTCTTCACGGTGAGAATGTACTTGTGGGGAAGGGAAACCCTCTTATGAAATTGCATGATTGACTTGTCTTGCCTAGAAGCGGGTAAAACTATCGTAGGTATGTTCCCCCTCTAACCATGTTCTTGACAACCTCGAGAATCATGTAATGCCGCCGTGCTCGTGGAAACCGTGTACATACTTGCATTCAATTAAAGATGACATTTGGGTATTTCCAACACATATAGCATCAGATTGGTAATGTATTTCACAGCATTATGGAATCATAAACACCTAGCATGTCCCTACAATATTATACATTATTAGGGCATGCTTCCAATTTTTCATCTCACTGTGTTCACCTTGGCATTTTCATCAACAGGGTGTGTTCATTATGGATTGTACCCCACACTGCTTTTCTAGATGGGTTTTAAACTAAAAATATATGTCGTTCATTATTGGAACAATGCCCTTCCCTATTTGTTCATCACACCACCATTGGCAGCCATCGCCCATTCTATCTCCATTCACCATTCACCATTTACCATTCTCCATTCACCATTCATCCCTCTCATAGCACATGTTTCATGAAGAAAAATCAAAAGAAATAGAGGAGAAGAGGAACTATAACTATGAGGGTTTAAAAAAAAAAAAAAAAAAAAAAAAGGGGGTCAGTACCGACCTTGAAGAATGAGAGAAACTCCCTTTTTCCAAAATTACTGTGTAGCTGCCTAAGCCCTATTGAGGAGATGCTCTCACGTATTTGTGCCTTGATCTTGAAGGAAATGGGCTGGAGGTTGATCTTGGGTTTCAAACCCTTGATTTCTCTCCAAAAGGAAACCCTAGGGTTTGGATCGCCTTCTCTCCCCTTTCTCCTATTCTCTCAAACTCGCTACGTGTCGAATGAAGCCCTAAGCTCGGGTTAACCTCTTAAGGTAAAGTGAACTGACCAAAAGACCGTAATATACCTTACTGGGATTCCTGCAATGACGCGAGACGCGTGAATAGTGCTGAACACCTGTGCAGTGAATGTGCCACCGTGGTGCTGTGAAATAGTGGCAACTCGTGGTCTGAATAGTGCAACTCGTGGTGCCATGATAGTGCCAACTCGTGGTGCATGAATAGTGCAACGTCGTGTGCCATGAATGTGCAACTCGTGTGCTGTGAATAGTGCCAACTCCCAATTTGGTACCATGAATATTCAAACTCGTGGTGCCATGATAGTCCAACGTGTGATGCCATGCATAGTGCAACTCGTGGTGCTGTGATATTGCAACTCGTGGTTCCATGATAGTGCCAACTCGTGGTGCCATGAATAGTGCACTCGTGGTGCCATGAAAATGCCAACTCCGTTGGGCCATGAATAGTGCCAACTCGTGGTTGCCAGATAGGCAACTCGTGGTGCCTGAATAGTGCCACTCGGGTGTTGTGAAGTAGTGCAAACTCGTGGTACCATGATAGTGCCACTCGTGGTGAGTTTGTACACGTAACCGTGGTGAGCTGTACACGTGCCCGTTGTGATTGTACAACGTACCCGGTGAACTGCACACCGTGCCCGTGGTGAGTTGTACAACGATGCCCGTATACGTTTGTCTGTGCTACGTTCCTACAGATACGAACTGTTTTGGCCATATCTTTGACTCGTTCGTCGTTTTTGACGAGTCAACTTGCGTGTGTTCGTAGCTTCGACGAGGCACAATTCGACATTTCAAAATTTCAAATTCTTCCTCCATTGATTTAATCATACTCTTAAAAAAGGCAAGATG
>JABCRI010000435.1:0-35884 GCA_015143295.1 Tetracentron sinense | reverse complement strand
CCTAATATGGGACTAGATGTCAAAAACCAAATCTCCACTTGACACAATACCGAATCTCACTTAATCCATTTAAATTTTTTCATTTGTGCTTTTTTCGATTAGTTTCCACTACTTTAATAAAGCATTAGGCGGACCTGCTAATAGTTCCTTTGAGAGGTTAAAATTAGTGAGAGACTTATCAAAAAAAAAAAGTTTCCCCTTGATAGGTGTTCTTCTCTTGTAGGGGGGTGGTCCTTCGAATTAAGGTCCAATGGAGAAAGCTTTTTCTTGGCTAAAAAGTATCTGTAGATAAATGATGCCTTAAAAAAAAAAATTGTATAAATACAACCCAGGATTTTTAAAATCAAAAAACGGTTGATGATAAACATCGAAAATTGGTTGGTCACTCGTAATTAAATAATCCAAACGAACCTTTTCAAACTCGGTCTGAACATGTGAATGAAATTAACGGTTGATTTACCAAAGAATCGGCGATAAACAGGTAAAAACTAGATAGAAAAAAATTAACAAAAAAAACATGTCAACAATCACTTAGTGATTAGGAATGGACCGGTTTGAGGGCCGGTCCGTTTATACAAACTAGGAAAAATTGGAACCATGGGAGAGAGTTGACCCATCTCAAGTCTTAGGGTCTTAACTACGCTATAGGCAATACCTAATTTGTTCATCTACACCTTGAGCTCAACGCTGCTGTAAAATGGGTATCGGTCAAAGCTAAAGACGTCTCTATGCCTTTTGGAGGTTGCGCATGCCACCTTGATTTAGGGCTGAGACCAAACTTATGAAAAAGTAAAAGATAGCTCGAACGTTGGATATGTTCTAAAGAGCGGATTCTATGATACTAAGGGCCCCGACACATGACATAGTTAATTTCTTATATGGGATTATGATTTCATTTCATTATCATAGAAGAACCATGAGACGCCGTGTTGACACTTTCGATTACCAAGTTGGGGCACTATACCACACAATACAATTATGTGGGTCAAAAATAAGATGGGCTTCGGATTTTATATGGTGGAGCGAGGTAGACGCTCAGGCGTCCACACATCATTGGACATGGGTGATAAAATGGGGAGAGATATCAAGTGGGGGGAAAGTCAAAAAATCATGAGAAAAAAATGAAATGGACTTCACTCCTTTTTATCACCACATGTCCAATGATGTGTGAATGCCCGCGACCTAACTCAGGCAATTAACAAGCTACAACAGAAGCCAACCAAGAGCGGAGAGAAAAAGTAGAAATCTAGGCACATTCTCAGTCTGAACAGTCCTTCTTTCTTAAAGCGGCATTCTGAACAATGATTTAACAATCTAATTGTATGACTTTTTCTCCCCCATTTGTATGTCTTATACATAGATTAAGAAGCATGTGCTCGAAGAGGATTAGAAATCTACGATCCAAGTTAATTAACAAACACCAGTAGGTGAGGGGGGAGCTGGGGGCAAGGGGGGCAGCTAGCTGAAATTCGAAAATAAAAAATCTTGTTAGTTAATAGGATATCGCCAAAGGGGTGAACTGGCTCTCTGAGTTTTATTATATTTTATACTATATTATGTAATATTTAGACAGGGTTTTGTTTTGGAAGTTAATAACGCCCCTAAAAAAGGAACAAACCTATACTGTATATACGAAAGAATGAAAAAAGAAGACTCACAACGAGTTCTAAAAAAAATCTAGCTACGACATGAAACCTATCCTAGACCCAGAATTTTTGTATCAACTAATTATTGGACACAAAGCTATTAACAATTATTAGTATACAATTGATCTCGATTGCCCACAAACAATCCTAACTTCGCTTTTATTAGGTGGGATACATTGAATGGTGTGTATTATTATCAACAGCCCTCAGTGAATGTGCAGTTATGATGTTTCTTTTCAAATAACACTGTTGTTTTATAAGTCCAAAAAATATAATTAAGAAAAAGTAAGAAGGAAACTAAAACAATAATGTAATACGGAATTAAAGAACAGCAGAATAATGAAAAAATAATTAAAAATTGAGCCGGTGTATCACAGTTCTTACGACGAATTTTCCCCTTCGGTACTCAAGGCTGATGAGTATCGTCTCTCAAGATAAACGGGTAATACAGTTAAAAAAACTAGTAGTGTACTACAATCTTTCAAAAACTCAGCGAACTTGACCGATGTTTGAACTTGAACCTCAATGGTTAAAGAGACAGAGAGTGGAGAGAGAGAGATATTCCAAAATTATTTCCAAAATAGATTCTTGAATGAAGGAATGGGCGTCTATTATATAGACTCCCGTGTGCCGTAGGAAGGGTGACAAAAACAGGACTGAAAAAAACAGTTTATTTTTGAAGGTTTTGAACCACGGACACTATTGAAATTAAAGTGTACAAACCCAACACCTATTCCTCCCATATCTATACGGGTCAAAAATACGGGTTGCACTCTGGGGTTCTTGCGGGGTCATTAAATTCACCAACATATGGTAAATCGCTTATCGGGTCAATTGTCCAACAACCACTGACTAGATACACAAACCTGATTGATAATTAACATCTTTTAAAATAGGGTTAGAGAATCTTTAATTAGTAACTAACAAATCTTATCCTATAAGGAAACATTAATTAGTGAGCAAGTAATCTTATTTCTAACTATTAGAAGATAAGTATTACTAACTAACTAAAATATAAGGCTCCACATTGAAATGACATGCCCTATTTAATAAATGACTTAGGATCTTCTCCAATTGGTATTGGTGAGAAGACCACCATCACCAATGGGAAGATGTCAAATCTCACCTTTTGCACGCTTCCCAAGTACGTACACACAAACCAATGCCTTGATTAGTGTGAAGGGAATGTGTTGCCTCTTTCCATTCGATGCTAACCTCGTCTCTAGTACCAACCGGAGAAAATCCTAAGTCTTAATAAACATGTCAAAATGATGCTCTTAGGTAATAAACCCTTTTAGAGCATTCCTAGCAACCTCACCAAAATAACTTTTTGGTTATTTTGGTGAGCCAAAAGACTAAAAAGATGCTAAAATGACTCCCAGAAGCCTCAACAGAATGAAGAAGTCCCTTTGGTGAGTCTACAGTACTCACCAAACTTGGTGAGTACTGTAGACTCACCAAAGTTAAATCTTCTCACCCTTGGGCCCACACAAATAATAAAATAAGGTTTCTCTCTCTCCTTTTCTTTTTTGTGGTCCCACACAAACAATAAAATAATATTTTTCTCTTTCTTCCTTTTTCGTTTTCCCACACAAATGATAAAATATTGCTTCTCTCTCCTTTTGTTTTGGTTAAAATGGTGAGACTGTTGGGAGTATTTTAAAAAAGTGGCTCACCAAAGCCACTTTTTGTGGGTTTTGGCTATTTGGTGAGTGAAATTTGGTGAGGCTGCTAGGAATGCTTTTAGGTGATGCGCCCTTTAAAGAGATCGAATCAAAGCCAATCGTGATTGAATTCAAGGAGAGTTCAATCGCTCGCACAGGTTAACAGTGCCCCCTTTAATTTCTATTAACTGTGGTTAAAATTCTCTAATCCTTATTGTTCAATAATCTAATATTAGCTTTTTTTAAAAAAAAATATTAAAAAAATATTTAATTGTAGTTAAGAATTTTCAACTCTTTAGGTTAATATTTTTTCAAATATCTATGGTTAGATTAACCACGGTTAATCAGGGTTAAAAGGGACACATGTTGAGTTGTGGGAGCAATTGGATTCTCCTTAAATTCCTGATTGGCTGTGATTCGATCTCCCTTTGAAACACATTTGCAAACAAAACCATGAACCCAAGCCCCATCATACTGTGTACATCGATTATGAGATTCCATTGAATATATAAAGGCCTAGGAATGATATTATTTTATCAGAGCCAAGTGACACAATTCCTTTTCGTACGCAACCTTAATTCCTAAGAGCCTTCATCCAAAAAAAAAATATAAAAATTCCTAAGAGCAGTTGATACGGCAGGTATCAGTGTCTAGGTACCTGCACTGTTGAATTACCGCCATTTGCACCTTAAGTTAGCGTAGTCCAGCATTATTTGGGCGAAAGTAGTATAAAATATATATATACTAACGGGTTGCACGTGAGATGCAGGTGAGAACGAGGAGTAAGAGTTAACTACAGGTTAATAGGAGTTAAAAGGGACACGTGTTAACCCGCAGGTGTAATTGAATTCTTCCCGAGTTCAATCACGATTGACTGGGATTCTATTCTTTAAATAAATAGATGAGGGTAGTTTGGGAATTAAAGTAAAGCATTAAATTAAAGTTTTATTTTATATAAAGGTAGTTTAGGAATTTTGGAAAATTCAAGCTGTGCCTGCCTCTCCCATTATAATAGTAAAGATATATATAGAGCAATAGTTTGCTCCACTGGCAAGGAGTAAACTATTGCTCCTCACTCTCACATAGCTGATCCTTGAACTCCTATTAACTCTGGTTAGTTTTTTTTTTTAACCCATTAATTAATTTTATTTTAAAAAAAACCAAGGAGAGATGGGTGAACCCTAAGGGTGGATGAATCTTAACCACAATTAAATGGGGAACCGAGACGCCCCCCTCGCGTCACCTACCGAGGAGTTGATTATTTTCCATATATATATATATATATATATTTGGGTAACAGAGGTGTCCCAACCCTTAAAGCTAGGACTAGTCCCTCTACACCGACACACTCGAAATTTTCTTACAGGCACTAAGGTTCCACTTGAAATTTTCTTACAGGCACCAAGGTAAGCCGGAGAGTGGGAATTGAACACCGGAACGCTAGCCAACTGCACCAGCCCACTGTTTAACAAACTCATTCCCATCTACTGAGTCAAGTTGGGGTGGCCAGGTTCCAAACATTAATCTAAACTCACTTGTTTCATTAGTTAACTCGGCCGGGTCGAAATCGAGAATCAAAAGCCTGATTCTCCTGGTCAAATTGAGTTAATTAAACATTGGAATCAGGTGACATAAACCCTCTTGATAAATACTTTGTTGCATTATCTGCTCATATTTTATTAACATGCTAATGAGGGGATCAAGGTTTAGTTTAGACTGAAACTAATTTTTTTTTTCTTTTTTTCTAACCTAGGACCAATCAAAAACTTCATTTTATGTAATTTAAAACCCAAATGCATAAAAGTATGGGTGGTTGCATCCATGAGGAACCGGAAAGGGCTCTCCAGGTTCCATACATTGTGCGACACTTGGCATAAAAAATGGGGAGAAGTCATTCCATTTTCTCCCTATAATTTTGACTTCTCCCCATTTGATATCTTGCACCCTTATTCTCACACACTTATCGTCACATGCCTTATTACAAGTGGAGAAGTCAAAATCATGGGGTCCATGATTTTGACTTCTCTACCACTTGTCACCTATTCTATGGAACCCGGAGACAAGCCCTTCCTGGACAATCCAAGGCCCCTTGGGGAATTGTATGTTGATCTCGTTAGACCAAGCAACAAATAAAGGAAGGCACAGGATTCTCTCGAGTTGAACTCGAGAGAATCTCTCGAGTTCAATCCCCTAGAGGTCGCCACGTGTCTCCTTTGATACCCCTTAACCATGGGTAAGGTTCACCCACCCCTAAGGTTCACCCACCCATCCTTAGTTTTTTTTTTTTATATATTAATTATTATTTTTTAAATTAAAAAAACTGTTTTTAAAGTTGTTTTGATATTAAAAAAAGTTTTTAATTTTAAAAAAAGAATTAATATTTTTTTTAAAAATCAAGGATGGATAGATGAACCCTAGGGGTGGGTGAACTTTACCCATGATTAAGGGGTGTCAAAGGAGACACGTGGCAACCTCTAGGGGATTGAACTCGAAAGATTCTCTCTAATTCAACTCGAGAGGATCCTGAGTCATAAAAGAAAAGAGGAGAGAGAGAGAGTCAAGGATTTTGCTTAGCTCTACAGTCCATGTAAGCGCCATAAAAGCTTAACCTGGGTTTTTCACGCCTCTCCTTAGTCCTTTCCATTTCCAAATATTCTATTTCACCCCTCACTTTATATAACTATTATAATAAGCATAGAAAATAGGAGAAGGCTAGCCGACCCACCAATAAAGTCTTTGTATTTTCTAAAAAAAAGGGCGAGTCTGATTGGCGGCAGTCAACCTACCAATCCAATCGTACTAGTGCATTAACCAGTAATGGACACGTTGACATGTGATGTTATTTTGGTAATTTAAATAAGGTTGCAGAATTTGAAAACACACTCCTCTCTGACTCTCCAAACTATAAATAATTCCATATAGTCTCTCCTCCACAAAGATTGAAAACCTCACAAAAACAAATACAAATACAAAAACCCTTCTCTTCTCTCTCATCCTTCTCTCAAAAACTACTACAGAACCTGTAATTTCCCATCTGGGTTTCTGAAATCGTCCAACAAAAATCCTTTCTTTTCTCTCTCAAAAAAAATCTACAGAACCTGTAATTTCCCATCTGGGTTTCTTGTTTCACCATTCTTTGATCAATCAATCTACTTCCATATATAGCTCTTTCTCTGACTTTCCATATCTGGGTTTCTCTCTCTCTCTGTGTTCTTTATCTAGGTTATTCTCTCTCTCTCTTTTTTTTTTTTTTTTTTCAGTTTTTGTGTTCTCTCTCTCTCTCTCGTTTTCCAAGCTTATGGGCATATGGGGTTCAAGTTTTTAACCCTCCAAAGGCTCCCATGGTGCTTCCACTTGATGGGCAAGGGCAACCACGTCCCGTGCGCGAGATTCCAGCCCGCACCACCGGTCAGGACCATCAAGATAATCAAATCAGATGGGCTCGTGAAGATCTATCGTCGTCCCATCAATGTTTCAGAGCTCATGCTCGAGTACCCCAAGCACCTTGTCTGTCACTCTGATTCATTCTTCATAGGCCAGAAGATCCCAGCTCTCTCCGAGGACGACCAGCTTCAGCTCGGCCACAAGTACTTTCTTCTCCCTAAACATTTTTTTCAAACTGTTCTATCTTTCGCCACCATAGCCTCATTCGCTTCCTCTCAATCTCAATCTCAATCTCAATCTCGATCTCAGTCTTCTTCACTGTCGATCAACTCGAAGAACGCGTTTTTAAAGAAGGCTGCGAGGTGTCAACCGTTCGATATACAGAAAACTCCATCTGGGTCTCTCCAGATTCGCGTTTCAGATGATTTTATATCGAAACTGATGGAAGAAGGGAGGATTAAAGAGGATCATGAAGAGGAGGATTCAAGCAAACCTGTAAGGGGAGTTTGTACTACGCCTGAGTTGCAGAAGGATTACACGCAGCTTGTTGGGACTCGGCAATGGAAACCGAAACTGGAGACGATAAGGGAGTCTCAGAAGAGGAAACTTGGTTCGTTTGGGATGAAGAGAAGGAAGAAATCTCAATCAGAAGGGACCCAAAAGACTCAAAGATCAGAAAAAGTAGTCCATGGAACTTCTACAAAACCTCCTTCAAAAACAAAGATCAAGATTAAAGGAAGAAAAGGGTTGGAAAAATTTCGAGATTCTTCTTCAAGGCCTTCTTATTAGAATCTGATGTAATTTGTAAAACTGGTTTTAGTTACAGATCATAGAGAACCCATTCAAACTCTCTCTCTCTCTCTCTCTCTCATTTTTAATCACATCGATTTTAGACCATGAGGATGGTGTTGGAGTTTGGACGCAACCCAAACTAGCGCCATCTCGTAGCTGAAAGGTCATCCGTCGGATCAATTAATAATCTCAATGGTTGAAGTAAGAGTAATGGATGGTTAAATCACATTCACATTACGTTGAATTGGACCCACAAGAATTGACCTTGGTCAAACAGGGTCAGGATTCTCTCAAGTTCAACTTGAGAGAATCTCTCAAGTTTGAACCCCTAGAGGTCGCCACGTGTCTTTTTTTACCCCTTAACCATGGGTAAGGTTCACCCACCCCTAGGGTTCACTCACCCATCTTTGGTTTTTTTTTTTTCATATATTAATTATTATTTTTAAAATTAGAAAAACTGTTTTTAGAGTTTTTTAATATTAAAAACAGTTTTTTAATTTAAAAAATAATAATTAATATAAAAAAAAGCAAGGATGGGTGAGTGAACCCATGGGGTGGGTGAACCTTACCCATGGTTAAGGGGTGTCAAAGGAGACACGTGGCGAACTCCAGGGGTTCAAACTTAGAGAGATTCTCTCAAGTTGAACTTGAGAGAATCTTGGGCCGGTCAGGTCAAATATGGTACCTTTTTAAGCGAACAGATAATATATATTTTTCTAACAAAAAAAAAAAAGAAGATAATATAATATAATATTTTATGTCAGGTTCTTGTGGATCACCGGAAAATTCTTCTTTCTGCATGAAATCTTTCTTATTTTTAAATTATAAAAAGAGAACAAAATAGCGGTCAAAAGACTCAAAACAAATCTCATTTTCCATGTGGGTGGATGCCACATTGAAGGGACCAGAAGATCATCCATCCATGTGGGTGGATGCCACATTTAAGAGACTAGAAGTATATGGGGGGCCGGGGGGAATAAATTTTGGCAACAATGAGTTTAATATTTTTTTCAAAATTCATTTATGTGGTTGAGGGACGTCTGAGGCCCAACGGGTAATGAGTCTGCAAGAACTCTAATCTCCAAAACTAATTAAATGTAGGTAAAGATGCCGGAAACAAAAAATAAATAAAAACCATTTGCCTAAGTTAAGAGTGGATTATTAGTTATGTTAGTACACATGGTATGTCTCTTTATTAAGTATGATTAATGAAATGCTGATACATTAAAAAAAATTATACACTTTAAATGTTGCATTAACTTTTATTGTTTAAAATAATTATTTGATTGATGTGTTAGCCTCCGATCCCAATGACCCCTTGTAGCTCTCGGCTACAAAGATCATTGTTACCAACTTTCACTTAAAACCTAGAAAGCACGAATAATTCAAATAGGTAATCGTACCCATATCGGATACCGATATGCCTTCGATACGGCAAGATACATACGCGATACGACTCAAATGTATCATGTTAATTTAAAACAAAGTTTTTATTACGGATACGATCGGGACACGGCTCTGATACGCTGGGATACGGCCATGAATAATTTTTTTTTTTTTTTTGAGACCTGGGGGTGTGACCTTATGTCTTTTGTTTTTGTATGGACATGATCTTCTTTATATTTTGCTTAGTGGATGCTAGGATGACTTTCTTTTTTGCTTAGTGGATGATGAGATGACCCTATTTATTTTGCTTTTGCATGGACATGGTCTTTTTTTATACATAAACAGAACTGAACCAATGGTTATTTTATAATTATAATACAAAATATATTATTATTATTTTAAAAAAAAAAAAATTATAGACGTATTCTGGCTGTACCCGTATCATATTTTTTTAGGTTTCGTTGTATTGCCGTATCCGTATCGTATCATACCCGTATCCCACATCCGTATATGTGCTTTCTAGCTTAAAACTGAGGGACTGTTGGCATCATTTTTGGTGATTTTTTAATTCTAAAAATAGATTAATTTGAATTCTCTAAAACGATTTTATGATGAGAATTTGTTTAGACAGAGACAGAAAGAATCCATCCCAAATCCCAAAGTTCACATGTCATCATCCAAAAATGAAAAAAAAAATAGAAAAAAAAATATTTAGATTGAAAATAAAACTAAAAATTAAAAGAAAAATAATTACATTGGTTTCGTTTTTCTTCTAATGGCCACAAAATGTAGGAAAAAATTATACCCATAATAAAAAAAAAAGAACTTTAATGCAAGTTTGAATAAAAGAGATAGATTAGAGAAAAGAAAAGGCTCCAAAATAATTAATAAGAAAAATCCTTTAAGTAAGAACTGATGTGGATAAAAAAAACACTTATTAATTTCATGAATTTGCTAATAGAGTATAGAATAAAAAAATCGCCCAAGTTTATGTCATTCATTTTTTAAGGGTTTTCTTCAAAAACATTCTCAAACATCTCTCTCAAATTCAATTTCTCTTTCTGCTCCAGAATGGTTTCAAATTTGACATATTTATGGAAAAAAATACATCACACATTAGTTTTATTTCACATTAATACTCTTTATGGTTCAAAGTAGATCTATTTCAATCGTTTTAACTAATTTTTTTCTTCTTTGATATATATGCTTCAACTTCATATCGACATTCGAACGAGAAATTGATATGGTTGGATGCAAGATTGTAAAAGCGACCAGAAGACTTGAGGGGACAGACCTCATGGATGCCTAAGGTGGTAGCTTGAGCCACCCCAGGTGTCGCTTGATGAACTCCTCAAAAAAGAAATTCCTCCCAAGATGAGATTTGTAAATACTGTATTTCTCTGAATCAAGGGTCATGCAATCCATATAAATTGTGAAATATCTATTGTCAAGATACACTTTGGTAGAACCATAATTGGAGACAGTTTTATGAACAATAAAAAAGATTTCAAGTGGTAGAAATAACAAAAGAACAAAAAAAAGTAGTTTACAGTGACTATTGAATGAGAAGGGAGAGAGGGACTCTGGGAGAAAAAATAACAATCTACAATGATTCTCGAAATAAATTTTTTTTTTGAATATGAGATATCATTTAGAAAACTAAGAGAACAGAGGAAAATAGCCCCTATGGGGGCCTAGAACCCCTCTAAAAGATAAGGCGCCTACATTTGTTGGCAGATAAATGATGATCATTAAAGCACCCCCGAGAACTCAATTCTAAAGACTTGGCAGCAAGGTTGTTCGCAAATCCATTCTAACGACGAGGAATATGAACTACACAACTTCGATATAAACGCAATAAATTGACTTGGATGTCCTTCACGATAGGGCCAGTTTTGAGTCAAAGCAAAATATGTGGCGGATCGAAGGGCAATAGCTTCTGCCAAGATCGGGGAACCCCCCAAAAGACCCTGGATATGATTGTCTAAAGAAATGGGAGAGAAAGATTGTGAAAGAAAAAATAACAGGACTCTATAGTAACGACTGAACAAGGGAGAGAGAGAGAGAGAGTGAGAGGGAAATGTCGTATCTCTTATTCTCATGCTCTATTTTTCCCTCTTTTCTTCGCTTAAGCACATTAAGCACTCACGTTGTTCAGACATAACCAAAACATGCACAATAACATAACAAAAGACTAAACTACCCTTGTTAATTCTATTAAAGACATGAAAGAAAGTTCAGGTCTCTATAGGGACTCCAACTGTGGTTAAGATTCACCGACCCCTAGGGTTCACCCACTTCGTCTTGGTTTTTAGAAAAAATATTAATTTCTTTTAAACCTTATTTAAAATTCACCAATTAATCTTAGGGTTAATTTTTTTTTTTTTTCTAAAAATCAAAGATAAGTGGGTGAACCATAGGGATGGGTGAATCTTGATCACAGTTTGAGTAGTGTTAAAAGGGATACATGGCGAGCTTAGTAGCTTAACCGGACTCCTTGCTCTCTTGGAAATATGCTTCGAAAGAAGAACGTCTCGCCAAGGCCCCATCCACCCCCTTTCTTTGCTATACCCAAAATGTCTCTAAAGCCTTTTGGTTCTTAAAATATCCCAACATCATATTTCAATAAGTAACATGTCTCTCACAATTTTTTTTTTAATCCAAAATGTCCCTCAAAATTTCTATGCCCAAATTTTTTTTTAAAAAAAATTTCTTTCAAAATGCCCTGATCACTGGGGTCTCTCTTCCCAGTCCCTCTCCCCTTTCGCACGTGCTTACCACTAGTATACAATAATAATGTCACATTTATAAATTTTTTAATAATGACCATTGGCGGCCAGTCGCTTGAGCCTAGTAGAAAGCCTGATCGCCTAGGTGACCACATGAGATGATGCCTTTAACAACCATGGTTCTAAGCTTGGATTTTGATCACGCCTCATTGAAAAGGCTAGAACTAACATCACAATTAGGGGTGGAAATCTGCCCCTCCAATGAGGGCACCTGTCCCTCTTAAACTTGCATATTTGAGAATTTTTATGTATAATATTGTATATTATAGATATATATATATATATAGTACCATTTTAATATTACGCCTTATGTTAGTAACTATTAGTATTGTGTCAAAATGCCTTTATGTTAGTAAAGTGTTAAAATTAGATATGTATTAGTAATGTCTTATGTCGTTTCAAAATGTCATATGTTATCATTATATCAAAATTAGAACAATGTCTTATGTTAACACTTTAATAAAATCTGCACTATACATATAATTAAGATCTATATATGCCTTATGTTAGTACTACATTAAAATTAAATATATGAAAATAAAAAATATATAGCTAATACATATAACAAATTATTTAGTATAATATATAATATTTAGTATAGTATATAAAATCTCATTATAAAATAATGGAAAATGCTTAACTTACTGTCGCATTAGACTATGCAGTCTTCATTGGTCCATGCCTCCTTTTTTTTTTATCACACATCAACTATAGTTAAGATTCACTCACTCGTAGGGTTAAGCAATCTAACCTTGGTTTTTAAAAAGAAAAAAAAAATATTAACTTTAGTTTTCTTAAGTTTAACCATAGTTAGAGGAGTGTTAAAAGGGACATGTGGCCATGACATTAGACTACAATCTAATGCATGGTGTGCTAATCACTGTCCTAAAAGAATAGTAAACACATTATAGTACTCTTTGTTAACTTAAGAAAAAATTCTACTTCGCCATTAGTAAAAAAGTAAAAATAATAACTCCGATTTACTGCTCTTTGCATTGCATTGCCAATTACATGACTGGATAAATGAGGGTTGGTTTCAAGTTGGTATTTGGTGGTGGTGGTGTATAAAATTTCAAAAAATATGAGTAATATAAAAATCATTGGGAGAGGAGCTTAGTGATGCCGAACCATAGCTAATTGCTAGAGGTTAGAAATGAGTTGTTTGGATCCTTATATGTACAAGAGGGAAGGTGATCCCCGCTTCCACGAAAGGAGAGCAAAGGAGTTGCCTTATGTGCTCATATTTCTTGTAGAATAAAGCTTCTAGGACCCTATGGTCCTAGAATTAACCAAGAGCTTAGGGTACAAAATAATTTAGGATTTTGTAATTTCAACCCAGTGCCCTAAAATAGGGTATATATTCTAATTTCTAAGACAAGGTCTCAGTTACCCCTAGGAACATTTGTCCCAAAAGCGTTTATAACTGTCCATGTGAACATACTTGATTGAGTTTATGGAGAATGATTAGGTGGGTACAAAATATTCTGGATTAGGGGGGCATGAGGGGGTTCCAACCTCTCATGCATGCTAGGGTTACGCTCCAAGTTCATGGGTCATCACGTCCATACTTTTCATTCATATATATCCTATAGTTATTATTTTCCATTTTTTTATGTTAGCTCATATTTATAGTCTTGTTAAGACTTGTATTAGAATTAATGCAAAACTCTAGTGAGAAGAGAGAAACAAAGTTTTCTTGTGGAAAATGAAGAGGATCGTTGGTGTCGTTTTTAGGTTTATTCTCTTGGTTTCTAAAATAATGAATGATGTGAATTTATATAGAAGTAGCCCACATTTGGTGAACCACCTAAATGGTTAAATTGTTGTGTTGCTTGTTCTTGGATTTATTTTTTATTGAGCAGGGATAGGCGTACCACAGGTGGTGGGTATTTAAAAGGGGGGCATGGACCAATAAGGTCATGCCTTAGCTTTGCAAATCCATTTCCCATAACTATTTTCCTTTTTTATTTCGTCTTTTGCATCCCAATAAAGGCATATTTCTCAACAGATAGGACATGCGCGTGTTGTTTCGGCAATTGGAGTAGACACTAACAACCTCTGAAAATGAATTATTGATTAGGAAGGCTGAGAAAGCAAATCAAGTTGCAGTAGTGTCACCATTTGAAAATGCATTACAGATAGTCAAACATGCATGTAAGTGCATGCTATGGAGAAAGATCAGCTCGAAGCTGCGATGGTGTAAATTGGCGAACTAGAGATTCTGGCAGAACAGGATGTAAGCAGGACTGAGCTGGCCGAGAGTGGTAAAGCTGCCATTGAGGATCAGCTAAGGAAGGGAAGCTTTAGCCAAATCAGTCATTGGGTAAGGCTCTCAATATGAATTTCTAGTTCTCGAAGAACTATCCACTTGTTCCGTAGTGTTTACATTGCACATATACAAGGTGAATTGTTCACCATATTCTTTATATTAACATGACAAAAAAACATGACATAATTGAATTATCCAGGAAATAGAATGCTAAACATTCGTATTTTCTATTTGACGAGAATTAATGCTATGCTTGGTTGCTGAGAAAATAGGTGCAAATATGAAAAAGAAAAGAAAATTTCAGATTTCTAATACAATTCTTAGTTGTGTTTTCTCTAATATATATATATATATATATATATATATATGTTTTCACTTATTTTCTTGACAACCAAACATAGGGTAAGGGTGAGTGGCTGTTTATTATGCATCTAATTTATTAATCAATGGATGATACTCTGGGCTTAGTAACCGAAACCATGCAATACCCTTGCGTCCATGCTATATTTAAAATAGACAATTCTCGTGCTCTTGTTCCTATAGTCATCAAGTCAGAATTCAAGAATTATTTGTTTAGGATTTTTTTTTGAAAAAATGACAAAATCTAAAAAAATTCAAAAATATGTAGAAAAAATGTTGGGTAGGATATGAAAAGAATATAAAATAAGATTACTAATAATGAAAAATAAAAAACATATATATTTCATATATTAGACACTTATTCAAGACTTCTTCAAAAAATGGTGAGTAATTTATTTTAAATTTGTAAACGTTGTGATTTTTTTTATACATGTCATTGATTTGTTTCCCCAAAAAATGTGAATACTTCATAAATTAATCATCTTTAAAAAAAAATTATGTATTATTCGAGATTTTTTGAAAAAATTAGAGAACTTTTTTACCATGCTCACTCCCGCTCTTGTTCTCACTTTTACTCCATGCTAGCTCATGGATACACTTAATTTGGTTGACTGGTAGGAGAACTAGTTGCGTAGAAACATCTTCCGTTGCAATTACCTTTAGCAACTCTATCCTTGCAATTGTGATGGTAGCTATTCCCATCTCTAATAGTTTTACTGACTGATATCCTATTTTTAGCGACAATTTATTTCTGTTGCTAAAAATCATTTTTCTTGTTGTGCAAGTTGAATGCAAACCAAGAAGAAAAAGAACTCTACTGCTACTGCTGCAAACAAATCTCTCTTTCTTTCTCCTCCAAATTTGTCCTAATTGCTTTAATTATTGTAATTGTAAAATGCAAGACTCTTCCCTGTCTCATCCTAAGTAACCAGATCGCAAAGTGGGAGCGTGAGAGCATTAAATTTCAATTTATGATAAAGTCGAGAGCGCCATCGGAATGACGATATATATACATACATATATGTGTGTACTTGATGATTCTTGAATGTAAATGCAAATATATTATTTTCATTTTTTAAAGTTTTAAAATGAATTGATAAAATCATTCATCATCTAAATTTATAGTCACAATAAACATGATAACTATTGATATATTAAATGTATCATTTCAAATTCAATTATGAGATCATTAATAATTAACAAGCCTTACAAGAATCTTGTACCCTACAAAGGAAAATGACAAATACACCCTACTAAACATGAAAAGTGGGAATAAAAATGAAATTCTATACAACCACGCTCTCTACAAACTATAAACCATTCTCTACAAAAATTAAAATTGGACTCCCAAGTTGAAAGCAAGGTTTAAGAGCATGAACGAATAGCAGGTTGGGAGGTTTTGATTACTAAGAACTCCCATCTTTAGCACCCCTTTTCATCTCTAAATACTTTTTGGTCTCCAGTGGAGGATCTCACAATTCCACATCTCCACAAGATGCTCAAACATCAGCCATATTTTTTAATGGGGTAAAAAGGTTCAACACACATTCACATACACATTCAAATGGACAAACATCAATCATTTGAAGCAAATTCAAACCCAAATAAAATTAGAGAAATAGTTAACGTACCTGGGAAATGGATTTTAAAATCCAAGGTTAAACTTCATTGGTTCATGCCCTCCTCTTAAATAACTCACTAATTAAGATGAGTATTTATGAGTAATTAAGATGAGTATTTAAGAGAGGGACTTTAAAATCCATTTCCAGGTATGCTAATCAGTGCTCATAAAATTATAGTTAATCTCCATCCAGTTGCATTGATAGGCCCAAACAAATCCCCATTGTGATTTGGACGGCTACGATCAATCAATTGTGTTTACCAAGAATGACCTTGGCATGACTGCGGCTCCAAGAAATCCATTCCAAAACTGTACTGTTGGAAATGGGACGTACGATCAGAATCAGATAAGTTTCCTTTCCCATCCTTTTCCCGTGCTTCACATTAGCTGTTCATTCAAATGTCAATACTACCCTTGATAGATTACATAATGACTAAGGTACCCAAAATTACCCGCGAAAATGTTCTTGACCTGACACATGGCACTGAAACACTACTATAACTAACTCGTCTTCTGGTTTTCTCTATTTCTGTTTTCATTTCCTCTCTCTCTCTCTCACAACTTGGCTAGGGTTTCCAGCTTCTCAAGCCTCAAACAATGGCGTTAGAGGATTTCAGAATGGGTTGTAGAGATCGGAGCGGTCAGGTGTCAGGCTTATCAACGGAGCAAGGTTTCAACAGGATCGAATCCTTGCAAGGTGATTTCCTAACCCTAATTTCTCTGTCTCATTTCACCATTTCCCTTAGTTCTTCCCTTATTCATGTAAATGCCTATGATTTTTTCTATTTGTATTTGTTAAACACTTGGTTGTAACTGAATTTTCTTTATCTCTTTGATTCTTGGTTTTCTATGAAATCGATTGCTTAGTGATCAGAATCTTTTGTGTTTTGGGGCATTAAGTTCTTAGTTTTCTATGTTTTTGTTGCTACATTGAAAACAAAATTAGCACTGATTTTAAAATTTTGTTTACTCATTTTCCCAAGTTTTAATTGCTCAAACTGTGGGATTTGGGGCTATGCTTAGGGATTATAGAGAAACCCGTTATGTCGGTGGAGCTTGCAATGAAAAGGGAGCTAATGTACCGAAGGAAGATGGAGATGTTGCAATTGGAGCGCCGCCGTGACTCTAACAAAGCTCCTATGCCTTCGCAGGTGAAGGTTAACTGCCACTTACATACATGACACAGCTTGTAATTTTTCATATGACTGTGTAACCTACTTTTGGTTGCTATGGCTTTTGTATGCTTATTAATTAATTTGATGGGTATCATCTGAAAGCTGAAAAGTAACAAATATATTTGGTAATGTAGTCCAAGTAACAAAAAACGCAGTTTTTTTGAAAAAAACGCGTTTAATTCACGCATTTTTCAACTGCCGAATTGTTCTGCGTTTAATTCGCGAATTTTAAAAAAAAGCCGTTTTTCCGTTTTATTCCCGTTTTTTTTCGTTTTATTCGCGTTTTTTACGAATAATTCCCGAATTATTCAAAAATTTTAATTTTTTTTTATATATTTTAATCTAATTGTTCCGTATATGTTTATAATTATTAATTTACACTTTATTTTATTTCTGAATTTTTCCCGAATTTTTCCGAATTTTCTGAACTTGATTCCTGCTGAATTATTCCCAAACCCCGACTTTGTCACTATGAATGTAGTTGCTTTCCGTGTTGACTGAAAGTGAAAACCAATGATTTCTTAATGTTGGTCATTTTCTCTAACTGGGGATTGGCAATATTCACTTGAAATTGCTTCTTAGGCAACATTCAGTTCATATGCTTGTTTGACAAAGTAAGTTTGTCTCAAATGGGTTGGTTTAGATAATAGTTCTATACACTAATCAACAATAAAGTCTGTACACGAACTCCTAGCTTCTGGTGCAAAGCTGTATGTTTATAAACCTTTCTCTCTACAATCTGACACCATTAATACAGATAAAAATTATAGAGATAAACTGATATATGGAGTTCGAGTCACTCTTTGAGTTTCCAGTTGTGGAACGTTGCTACACAATTTCCAAAGTTTATATTTGTTTGTTTTTTGATGGATCTGATGGTCTGGTAATGTGTATAAAGAAAGTGCTTTAAGTAATGTCATAATGGAGAGATTATATTATGTAACAATGAGTACTAAATGGGTTTATTCTTCTTCTACTATTAGGATTTTGTTTTTCCCTAATTAAGTTGCCATTGAGCATGCATTGCTCTTCTGCTCTTTCATTTTCTGAGAATCTGAATTACCATACGTATCAAAAAGAAGAAAAAAAAATCTGAACTACCAGATTACCTTATTTCAGGGGCTACTTCTAAGTCCAAGTCTAGGGGGAATAAAGAGAAAAGCACCGGCTAGCAACCTACAATGCTTGCCACCGTCACAGCCAGTACTGCCTTACAGTCACCAACGCCATCAAAATAAGTCTGTCAATATAACCTGTAAGGTCTGCCAGGTGGCCTGCTCCAGTGGCTTTAATCTCAAGCAGCACCGTGAAGGTCAAAAACACAAGGCCAAACTAAAGGAGTTGGAGGAAAGTCAGAAAAATGGAGGAGAGAAAGTAAGCAAGCCAGAGTGGTGCGAATTGTGTAGGATTCCATGCATGAATGCATTATCATTGGAGCAGCATCTTACCGGCAAAAAGCATGCTGCTCGCCTCCAAGCCATTCAGGATGCAGAGAGAGCCATAGAGGAAGAAGCTGCAGCTACGAAGGTCAAATGGGAAGAGATGGTATTGTGAATAAACAAAGGGGTGGGAACATAGTGTCGAGAGGAGCAGTGGTTATATATTGATGGAAAGCCACTGTAACTGCAAGTACAATTCTCTTTGCCTTTCATATCCTCTTTTTCTTTCCTTTTGATTTGGTTGTTTTCTCTAGGTCCCGTATAAATACACTTGAACATGAGATCAAGGAGATCTTGGATAAGCTCTTGGAAACTGGAAAGGCCCAGGAGCAACTTCTCCATGGTGTAAATCAGTTGAAAACCACTCAAGAAGAACTGCTTAGGATGAAAGTGAAACTTAGTGCTGCTGAGTAATCAAAGCTTTCTGCCATGACACAAGCAGAACTAGTGGAAACTGTTGCCCACCTGGAGAAGGATAAAACTGATGAGCTGCTGAAGCACATATCGGAGCTCAACAGGACTATTATTATCTCAAAGATGCCTGCAAATTAAGCAGAGAAAGAGAAGTCTACAATCTTATCTGAGAGAGGCTGAGATATAGATGGCAACAGCAGCAGTAGTTCAAACACAATGATAATTAGATGAGATGAGGAAACAATCGGACATGATGCTTGTTTTGGGAATCAGCTCTTGGGCAAGTCCAATTCATTGATTCGTTACAGTTGGAACTTGAGCTGGTGCAAGTCGTAATTTATCACAAAACTTGCTTCCTATGCCGATAACAAATTAAAATCTGATGGAAAGAACCAACTTTATGGTGAAGCACATGTCCAAATAGTGACGCTGAAATCCAAGCTTCATAAAGGGAGGTCAAAGATTGCAGGCGCAGTGGCTTCTGAAGCAATCGCTAAGAGTGTTAAATGAGGACATCTTTCTGCTAAGCAGCTACCAGTAGAAGTAGAGGAAGCCAAGGAGACTCAAATACTGAAATGAGAAGCAGAGAAGGCAGGAGAAGAAACTGGAAACTCTTGACTTTGTCAATCCCCAATCCGCTGACTGTTCTTGAGATTTATAACCACCCCAATTGGAGTTGAAAACATAAGCAGGAGAAGAGAGAGATGACACCAATGCCCTGATTAAAATTTCAAGGAAGGGATGTGAGTTTGATTAGGAAGGCTGGAAAAACAGAGAAAATTGAAAATCAAGTTGCAGCGTCACCACCTAAAGTGCATTATAGTTGATCGCATCTGAAAGTAGGTATGAATTGCATGCTATGAAGAAAGATCTGGTAGCTGCAATTGTGGAAAATAAGGAGCTCAGGATCGTGGCAGAGCTGGCTGTAAGAAGGGCTTAGCTGCCTAGAGAGCCAAATCAGCCATTGGGAAGCAGCTAAGGAAGTGGCGAGAGCATGTAGAGAAGGGCAGCTTTAGTCGCACTTCTGAGTAATCGGCTCCTGGAGGGTAAGGTTGTCAACACGAAATTCTATTCTCTCAAGGGTAGGAAAGTTCTGCTTGGAAACATTTACATACAACAATTGTTGCTTTGAGACTTTTTGGTAAACCTTAAACAAATACATAGTATTTCTATGGTGACTTCTCCATTGCACCAGATCTATTTTCATTTTGCATGTTCTTTTCAATAAATTCCCGATTTTCCTTTGATGAAGGCAAAGTCGAACTCATTTGTGATTATGGACAAGTTTTTTGAGACTGGTTTAATTGGAACACCACAGTTTTAACTGCAGGATGGACGCTTATGAATGTAATTCTATCCCCATTATCACTGCAACTACCTCAATGAGCTATCTTGATGCTTTTCAAAAATCCTTCAAATTCAAACTAAAAAACTCATCCCACATGCTTTTTAAATAAGGTGATTGATTGTATCTTTAAGTCTAAACAGGGATGGTTGGAAAAAAACCATCCTCCTGCTCTGATTTACTTAGGTGTCAAGAGTTCTATACAGATTACTTCTGAATATAATCTCTTTTAAATTCAGTAAAATTTTATGTACTGATTCTTCAATGCCTACTAAACAGTTTACTGAGCCATATTATGCATTTGAATTTATTAATGCTGGTCAGAGTTGGATCCAGAGGATGGGAATAGACGCTCCAATACTCTTTGACTAGCACTTGTTCTTCGGTAAGATAAACAGGGGTGGATACTCCAAAGCTTGAGGTTTTGCACAAAGAGCTCATGCTAAAGTTGTTCATCTTCAACTGATAAACATGTTCTATAGTCTTACGATGGGTTATGTGAATCATCATCTAGTACAAAGAACTTGCATTAGATTCTACAGTTCTAACTAATGCAGTAATTCTGATGGCTATGGTCGATCGATAGGTTCAGTTTGATTTGTAGGAGAAATCCCAAGGAAGACACATCTAATGGATAGTTACTAGACAAGTAACAATATATCTAACTGCCAGATGATTTTTTTGAGATTTGAGAATCGATTTTTTCTTTCAGAAAGCTGGAAAAGGCAAAACGTCTAAAGTTGCTTTTTGGGTGCCATGTTAACATTTCTAAAATCATGAGAACTTTTTTTTTGGTTAAATCATATGAGAACATGAACCCTAAGATGTTAATGTTACAAGTGGGTATGGTAAGAGTGATTTAAGATTAGGATTTTAATATCATTGCTGTCTGAAATGTTGGCATTAACTCCCTATGATTCCTTAACCAAAAAAAAAAAACTCTCTATGATTCATCTCTCCTCATAAAGCTTTTAGAAATGTTAACTGCATTAACTCCCTATGATTCATGCTCCCCTCATAGAGCTTTTAGAAATGTTAACGTGACACCAAAAAAAGTAACTTAGGGTTTATGGTTTTGTCATTTTGTCCCTTTTGTAGGCATGAAACAAACATCATTATCATTTTAGTGAATCAATCTTTTTTTTTTCTTACCTAATCACACTGAAAACTTATTAATTAGAATGTTAGGATGTTAGTAAATTATGGTACTTTCCAACTTCAACACCTCTTCGAACCCCAATTTGTCCGAGAGAGGATCACAGTAAATTTCAATTGGATTCAATTGCACGTGGCACACGTGAATGGGATGAAAGAAAAATTTGTTTCTCTCATCCAATTCACTTGTGAACGGATTACCCCTGGTTGACACCCAATGCCCAGCCTCGGGTGTCCACACATCACCTGCCATGTGGTGATAAAAAGGAGAAGTCATTTCATTTTCTCCCATGAATTTTGACTTCTCCCCAACTGATATCTTTCCCCTTTTTATAACCACATGGCAAGTGATGTGTGGATGCGGACGTCTGCCGGAGCTAATCCGTTTCCAATTCAATTGTGCCACATATGCAATTGACTGTGATCCTATCTCAATTTGTCTTATTGTGGGACACACTTTCTACCAAGCACCTCTAAAAGAAACCAAATCCTCTAAGATGATAACCGGATTTTCCTGAGATCGCCATGTGTCCCTTTGGATACCCTTAATTGTGGTTAAGATTCACCTATCTTTAGGGTTCATCCACTCATCCTTGGTTTTTTATTTTAAAAAATATTAATTCTTTTTTTTAAAATTAAGAAAATATTTTAAAGAATTTTTTAATATTAAAATATTTGTCTCTGGTTTTTTCAATATTATCAATTGAAATCATAACTGACTCGTTCAAAAAAAAAGAATTTATAAATTTTAAAACTGGTTAACAATGACAAGTGTCGTGACCAAGATAGAGAAGAGAAGCCAAAATCTCGCATTCCCGAAGTAAGCACCTTAACTAAGACCAGCCAAAATCTCGCCCCTAGAGGTTCGGGCAATTACCCCAATGCCAATAGAACCATCTCTGAGATATGCAGATTCATTGCAATTGATTTTAATCCAGTTTTCTTCAGCCTGACAAAGTGGGATTGAGGTTGTACTAGAAGACCCCTTGCTCTACCGTGCCACATGTTAATACTTCTTCCACTGTACTCATAGCTTATTTATCCACCGCTAAAATGAGAGTTTGGAAGCATGCGATGAGGCAACAGTCTTCCTATTGTTAATTTCTTTTTGGAAAATAATCGAAGGGGCTTTTGCTAAAATATCGGATAACAGAGTGGTTTATTCCAGAAAAGCCCCACTATTAAAGTAATAACTAACTCCACACTCATTTCCATTTCCTGTGTGGGAATCAAGCTACGGTTTCAGCATCTGAAGCTTGAATCGATGGATTGGAGAATGGATTGTACAGATGAGATGTCAAGCTCAACGACGGATCAAGGTTTCCACATTATCGAATCCTTGCATGGTGATGCCCTTACCCTAATTTCTCGGTTTGTTCTTCCTCTATTCATCTACTGTCTTCTCACTTTAATTTCGAATTTTTTCAACCCACTTGGTTTTTAGTGATTTTTTTTTTAAAGACTTTGATGTTATACTTTATCTGGAGTTAGTCATTCATATATTCAAGAAATACATACCTGTTCCGGTCGTCGAAGATAGAGAAGAGAACCTTTAGTTGTCGATTTCCGGTTTCTATTTCTAGTGTTACGCATCTACATTACATGTTCTTGGCCGTTTTAAATGATTTATCATCATCTCTTTAACTGCCATCACCTCTTTTTCTCTATTTCTAGAGGAAGGAAAAGTTTATAAAATTAAAACCAATTCTTTGAAGCATAGATAGAAAGAGTACTCCCAGATGACCTTTCTTTGTTAACACAAGATCAGTTCCAAAGAAGAGAAGTGCAAAATGGAGATGGATCCGGAGGTCAGTATATGTCTTGAGGTTGGGGCGCTTTGTTCACTAACTAATGTTCTTTGAGTTTCTAGGAGGTATTGAATGGATGAGCCGAAGAATGGGGGAAGGATCCAGTGAATGGAGGAAAGAGTGGGAGAACAGAGAAGAAAGGACTTAGGGTTTTCCTGCCAAAATTGGGAAGGGTTTAGGCTGGGGGTGCGACTATTAATGTGTGGAAAAACTGAAAATAAGAAGAAAAAATTAGAAATGGGGTGCAGTCATCAATTATTGGGTGTGCCTAGTACTACCCTTCCAAAATTGTAAATACCGCCCCTCCAATATATTTTCAAAATTATAATAATAATACCCGTCTTCACATGTGTTTTCAAATTGAAAAAATACCACTCTTTACATGTATTCTAAACCATAGTTGCAGGGAAGTTATGTACATGGTGGGAAGCTCGTTTCCAAAACTCGCTTCCTTGGACAGACTTGCTTCTTAGGAAGCTTGCTTCCATCACGTTCCATTTAGTAGTCAAAGGGAGCTGCATGTGTGAAGTGATGGGGATGAGACCAGAGTCTATAGCTTAGGGTGTAGACTTTATGCAAGGATCGTCGGTTTGGAACCTAAGGCACCTATTTTCTACAAAAATCTCATGTAAGATAAAATCAAAGGTGTAGCTACCCGTAATAACATAATGGGAATGAGGAGCCTCTATGTTATTTCTCGCTTCCTAAGGTTTTTTTTAGCCTCGCTTCTCGCTTTCGCTTTATTTCTCGTTTTCGCTTGGTAACTATGTTCTAAACAACGACAACTGTTCAATTAAGGAGTTGACAAAAACATAGTTGCCGGGAAGCTATGTCCAAGGTGGGATGCTCGCTTCCCAGGAAGCTCATTTCCCAAACTCACTTCTGTCTGCTTCCATCAAGTCTCATTTAATGGTCAAAGGGTGTTATATATCTAGGAAGTAATGGGATAGATCTGAGTCTAAAGCTTACGACATAGATCCTAAGCAAGTATCGTTAGATTGAAACTTAAGGTTGTATGGTACCTACTTCTCCAAAAAATCTCATGTAAGATAAAATTTAAAGCATGTTTGGTCATCCTAATATAATGAGATTGAGGCATTAATATCTATTTCTTGCTTCTCGTTTCCTAAAATTTTTTTGAGCCTCGCTTTCTGCTTCTTGTTTTCGCTTCACGGTTTGGTAACTATTGACAAAATACATTCTCTACATATTTTTGTTTGATTGTCAAAAGCACTTTGTTTAGATGTGATTTTCAATTTTTATGTAATCCACATACAAGAAAAATAAAGTAATTTTCACCTTATTTTCAAGTATGCAACCAAACAACAAAGAATAAGTGAAAATTTCATATTTTACCATAAAAGCTTTTATATCGTAAATGATTTATGTTGTGAAACCATTTGCGTGCAAACAAATAGTGTCTTCATTGAAAATTTAGCAATGATTTAATAAACATGTTTCCTTTTTTTTTTTCGTGAATTAAGAGTGTTCAAAGTTCAAACTGTGCAATATGGGGCTATGCTCCCAGCTTAAAGAGAAATTGTCTTGTATATAGGGTTGTCAAAGGGCTGGGCAGCCAGGGCCTAGGTTTTACTAGGCCCAACTCTCACTTACCAAAGGTTTGGCCCTAGCCCTTAGAGGGCCTGAACTAGCTAGGCCCAAGTCCTACGCTCAAGGACCAGGGCTGGCCAGGGCCTTTTCAGGGCTTAAAGTAGAGAAAATTCTTAATTTGTGTACTCTTATCTTCAGCTGCCTACTTGACGTCAACCCTCCATATATACTATATATATATATATATATATATATATATATATATATATATATATATATATTTTCCAGGTGGATTTGAAATACTTTAAATTAAGAAACCAAATGATATGGTAAAAATATATTTTAAATTTCTAACCACACATTATGTATCTTTTTTAATTGTAAAATTGCATTCAATTAGCAAAGCAAGAACACTGTTGATGGAGCTTTTCTTCGAAGATATATGCAATTACGGATACCATAATGGTCCTAGCTCTTAGTGAACTGCTTTAGTAGAATATATGTGGATTTTGTGTTTCATGTAGTCAACAAATCAATTGAGGTAGTCATTTGTCATGTTGATTAAGATATGTACTTTGTTATAAGTTTACTTTCTGCTGGAAATACAGCTAGATGCAAAGAAAGAGTACTATTTGCAACCGCAAGATGCCATTGCATCTGACATTGACTCAAGTAATGTTAAATAGGAGAAATGGGCTTCTCTAAATTTAGGTAGATAAAAAACTATAATGCTGTCAAAAATTGTTGTAAGATAAGATTAAACTATTGTATTCCTTATATTCCTTATCTTGTGTTATAGAGGAGAAAAATCTTTGGTGCTTCAGTTTAACCTCTTACAATGCAAAACAAAGTTGATAAGTTAGAACTAACACATGTGCCATGCTTTCATAATATATTTTTTTCTATTTTAATCTAACTATATTTTTATCAGTAGAAGATTAATACATGTTTTTGAACATATACCTTTACTAGTGTACACATCTGACCAAACATCATTAGTGTTTCTAATCTAGCATCATATATTGATAGGTATTTTTTTCCCTGTCTATATGATGTTAGATTCATTTATATAGTGTTTTTCTACTTATGTGCATTGATAATAATCTTTCATTGCCTTTATAAATCTTATGTAATTTTTATCGTATTTATGAATTACTTATTTAAAAAATGGAGTGTGAGGCTTAACCCTCTCACGTCTGGAGGTTCTACTTCTAACACCTTGTCTCAATCCTTTGCCTTTAATACACTGGATGTTGTTGCTTCCCATAGTTCCTCTTATGCCAGTGGAGCTTGCAATCAAAAGGGAGTTAGCATACCGAAGGAAGGTGGAGATGTTGCGATTGCAGCAACGCACTGACTTTAAGAAATCTCCTATGCGTTCCCAGGTGAGCATGCACTGCCACATAAAGCTTGTAACATCTCATATGATTGTTACTCCAAAGATGATCTACATTTGTATGTTTCCCTTAAATATTTGATTGGTATGCCATGAAAACTGGAATGCAAAAGCATACATTTGATGTGTAATAGCCTTTTGTGTTAATTGAAAGTGAATAAACCAACAATTTCATCATTGTGTTATTTTCTTTTTCTGCGGATTGAGTCAATTGACAATGGTCGCTTGAAATTGCTTCTTACTCAAGTCTTTTCATTTAAGGTTTGTAGGCATAACAAAATTTATAAGTTTCTTTAACAAATGGAGTTGCCTAAAATGGGTTACGAGTCGGACAATATTGTAAATATAATAAATAGTAACTATTGTATACAAACTCCTAATATCTGGTGCAGTGCTGTAGGTGTTGAATGAAATCTGGGTTGCACTTATGTAGCTAGGAGGCGTGCGTTATAGGTTTTGAACTTGATATTATGTTAGGTTCTTAGACTACTTTTGCTGTATTCGCTTTTCAGCCAAAAGGGCATTGAAACAGCTAACTGGATGACTCAGCCATGGGGGAACATCTGGTGCTTTCACAGTCTGAACTCTGATAGCAGTAGAATGCAGTAGAATGTGGAAGCTTCTGATCATCAATGATGAGCTCATAGCTCCATGTAGCTGTCTGGGTTGCTGGCCGCAATGGGCTTACAACTAGGGGTGTACACGAGCCAGGCTTTCTCGGTTGCTCGGCCTGATCAAGCCGAGCTCAAGCTTGAATTTTAGGATCGATTGGGCTGGGCTGAGCTGAGCAACTGGGCTTGAAATATACTTCGGGCCAAGCTCTAGCCAGCCCCTGTTTGATTCGGCCCGATTGATGCTTGATTTGGCTCGAAGCTGGGCCCGGCTTGAATATTATATAAAAAATATTAAAATGTTATTTATATATATCATTACTATATATCAATAATATAAAAAATTATTGTTTTTATTTTAAAAATATTTTATTAAATAAAACAAGCCGAGCTCGGCCCGAGCTTGAATCAAGGCCGGGCCGAGCCTTTTGAACATCATTTCGGGCCGAGCCTATATTACCCCCCTTTCCAGTCGAGTCGAACAAGGCCAAGCTCGGCTCAGCCCGGCCCGAATACACCCCTTCTTACAACATATCATAGGTTCGACTAGTCTGGCCTTTTGGAGTTTCAGGACTGCAACTTTGCTTATTTAGACACCCCTCTAACTGCAACTTTGCTTATTTAGACATGTATGATTTTGGCCTCCTGCATTGCGCAGTGACGTGTCTGTGTCGGACTCCGATATGTGTTGGGCTCTGATACATATCGAATTCTTGTTGGACACTTTTATTTTGTTCTATTAGTTACTTGCAGAACATAAATTGACATGCACTATAGATAGATGTTCTAGTTTATCCTTTAAAGGTTATAGGTGGTGAATACAACACTATTACAATTATCTATTCCTGTATTTATTAGTATTTGATATATATCATAAGATATTCTAATTTAACAATGCACTACAGAATTGAAATATTCCCCATGTCCTTGGATCCTATTCTATAGGGGTCTTCGAATCCGACGCCCCATATCCATGTTGGACTTCAACAAGTGTCTGTTTCTGTGCATCTTAGTTGGCAGCTCTTATCTGACAAAAATGTACTATTTCAAAACGTCTAGTTAAAAAGACCTATTTCAATTTTTTTTTGAGCGAGTATCTTTTAGTAGGGGAATTCTGACTCTGCACTCATGGTGTGCGATTAGGAGTGATTTTGATGCTCTTGATTTCTCTTTACCTTTTGATTATGGTGGATAGCAATTAAATTTTATTTTTCCCCCTTTCTTAGTTTCTATAGGAGTTTGTGTTAGTTCACTCTTCGGTGAACATAGTGTACCTTGTTTTCTTAATATATTTGATCTTATTTACTGATAAAAAAAGACCTATTCAATTAGGTATTATTTGTCAAGAACTCGTTTGGTAAAAACAGTCTATTATATGAGTCAAAAATCAAAATGGTCAAGGGTAAAATAGGAATTTCGAAAAGTTTATGAAGACAATAATGTCCATTTAACCTCTCCCTGAATAAGTGAAATCAATAAGCAAGCTCAACTTTACTTATTACATCAGAGCTATGTTAGGAATTTTTTTTAAAAACTAAGACATACAATAAGCATGTTACCAAACATGTTTATTTCCATTTTAGCTCCTATTTATGACAAATAAGGTAAGATGCTCATGTTTGTGGAGTTTCCAAACGTGCCCTATTTTTAATGTAAGTATTGACTTTGTTAACATATTTATCTTGAATCAGTTTATGGGTACTCCCAAATATACTCCCGAATCCTAACCCTTTAATACAAATAATTAAGGGTCAAGATTATATTTGGTTTGGCTTATGTTGTCATTTTCTAAAGTCACATCAACTCTAATTTTGACCCTTAATTATTTGAATTAATTAACAAACACTCATAACATGATTATAATATTTGGTGAAGCATTATTAGTATTTTGACCTTAGGTTGGATGTTGATTTTATATGATCAACAAAACTACAATGTGGTCGAGTTTGTTCTGGTGATACACAGTAGTAAGTGTAAGAGTTGTTATTGACATCATAATCAAACATCACAGAAATTGTTCTTCAAAACTAAGAAGCATGTTTGTTAAGAAACTAATGATTATGAAATCATATCGGAATAGTGAAAGCATATATTATTATTATTATGATTATTATCATTATTTTTTATCTTGCCTTGTACAATGTAAATCTCTTAAAATGGATTGAATTATAGAGAGAAACAGATAGGGAGAGTTCAAGTCTATCTGTGAGTTTCCAGTTATGGAACTTCGGTATACAGTATCCTTAAAGCGTTTGCTTTTTGACTGATTTGGTGGTTTGATAATGTGTATAAAAGGAAGTGGTTTGAGTAATGTCATAACAAAAAGATGATATTACGAAACAATCGAGATGTCTTTGTCTACTTTTAAACTTTTGTTTGTTATTCAATACATTTGATATTTCAATTGCCATTGAGCATACATTGTTCTGGTTGCTTCTTTCTTTCCATGTTCTGAAGTACCATATTTCTTATTTCAGGGCTCACCTTCAAGTCCGAGTCTAGTAGGAATAAAGAGAAAAGCACTGATTGGCAACCCCCAATGCTTTCCAGCACCTCATCCACGACCATCTTACAGTTATCAACCCAACCTAGTCTGCAAGGTCTGCCAGGTGGTCTGCTCAAGTGTATATGATCTTAAACAGCACTGTGAGGGTAAAAAGCATAGTGCCAAACTAAAAGAGTTAGAGGAAAGTTGGAGAAATTGCGAAAAGAAAGTAAGCAAGCCAAAGTGGTGCAAAGTGTGTAGGATTTCATGCATAAATGAATTATCATTGGAACAGCATCTTATTGGCAAAGAGCATGCTGCTTGTCTCCAAGCAATTGAGGATGCAAAAAGAGTCAGAGAGAAAGATGGTGAAGCTGCAAAGGTCAAATGGGAAGAACTGGAGTGGGAGATGGTCCCATGAAGAAACAAAGGGGAGAGGAAGACTCAAGACATTGACTGAAAGCCTCTGAAATTGAAAAAACTGTAAGTACAACTCTTTTCTGCTATTATCACCCCTGTTTTTGTTCCCTTGAATTTGGGTGTTTTCACTAGTGATCCTTTGCCCGATTCAACCATAACTGTAAAAAGTATAGGAAATTGAAGTGCTAACTAGGCTAGATCCTTGAGATATGGGATTGGAAGACCAGAAGAAGCCATACAGGAGGACAGTTCGATATAAAAGGGAAATATGGATCGCTGATCCATTTGCATGGCAGGTGATAGGTTCAACTGATCCCCAACCATTCCTTTTAATGCAAAGGACGGACTACTTGTATCGCAACTTGTAATATATCAGAAATATTTTGTGGTGCTTTTGTTATTACTGAACCTTTGCTGTTAAAAGAATCAATATTTTGGAAGTCAATGTCGAACCATTTCCAAGCTATAATTTGTGGGTTAATTTAGGTTGTAAATCTTGGGCTTTTGAATGTTGTGTTTTATGAATGCTTTGCAAGGATTAAAAATATGGTTTGGGGGGATGTATTGGTTCCAACTGAAACCTATACGTATCGGTTTTGGTATCGGTATTGGTATCGGTGTCGGTTTTGAACTATATATATAAGTTTTTCCTTTTTAAGAAAAAATAAAAAAAATTATATTATATTTTTAAAAAATCAAATGAGTTATAGGAAGGGAACTCAAAACAAAGAGACTTTTCTATCTTTTTTCTGCATTAATCCTGCTGTAAGTGTTGATGTGGTCAATTAGGGTCCGTTCTTTTGTTGAGACTTATAAAGCTTAGCACTTTACACTTGGTGATGGTAGTTGGTAGGAAATTTGATTCACTTTGTTAAGGTTTTTAACAAGTTTAATTATTTACCATCATGAAATTTCAAGTCTTACAATATTTTATGAGATTTGAAATCATTCATTTTGCTGCATTTAAAGTCTTACGAAAATTGCAACTCAGTAGATGAAAAGCATCAATAATTCTAATTCTCAAAAGAAAATGCATATTGTGTATTGACAAAAATTGCAAAGTGCTAGACTATATAAGTCACCGCAAAAGATTGGAACCCTTATTGCTACATGTTTCAAGTGTAAGCATCTTGCTTTTTAAGTTTTTAAGTGATCTAGTAACGTGAACAGGTAAAAATGGGAAAAAAATTCAGGTTGTGGATGTGGGAAACAAGTAACACAACCAATGTATTATCCATATAAATTTAGTGTCCAGGAAAGAAATTTTGCCCAAGCCTGATACCTGAGATTAAGTGGACATCTCAATTACCTTTGTTTTTCCGATGCTGGATTGGGGTTGGATGGTGGTATTCCAAGATGGTAAACTCGAAGGGGGTTTGGCGAGAAAGTGAGGGAAAGTAAAAGAAAAATGTGTTTTGTTGCACTTTTCTTCCGTTTGGTTTGCAAGAAACACACTTTTTTATTTTCTTGCACTTTCTCAATAGTGACAAACTTTCTCCCAAAAACTTAATCCATTTTTAGATTGTTATTTTGCGAGAAAATTTAAGTTTTTTTCTTTTTTCCTTTCTTTTCTTTTTTTTCACCTACTTTCTTGTCAAACGAACACACCCAAAAGAACTAAAGTACAACGAATTGAAGAGGACTCAATTAATAAGCATATTATTATAATGAGAATAAGGCACTTAAAAACGTTGATTTAATTTTGTGATTATTAACAAAATTTCCCTAAACTCATCTCTCAACAAAATATCGATTGAAATTTGTTTTAAAAATTATCCATACTCTTCTATGCTATTATAATGAAAATAACAAAATTACCTTTACACTTATATCATCTCTACTATTAAATGAGAAATTACACTTATACCCTTCCCTCTCTCTCAGGATCGCACGTGCGGCCCACTAGTAAAGGAATAAAATCAGTAAAATATGTCTAAGGATGAGAGCAGTTTAAAACTTAGATGCGTCTAGAGCATTTGGAGCTTCATTTCACTGTCATATCTGCCACAAACTCTGGGAAGGCATACTTAGATGAGGGGTGGCAATCTGAGCTGAGGGGGAGGTTTTCCTCCACATTAGGGCTGCCATATGGGCCGGGTTTAGGCTTTGCTTTTGGTGATTTTTGCATAAGCCCGTCCTGAAGCCCAACTTATTTAATTACAAAGGCTTTTAGGCCCGAACTCGGCCTGATGTGCTGCCCTAAGATCCATATGGATGCTGATAAGTGATAACCATTATATCAGTTGCCTACTTCAAATTTTTTTTTTGCTTGGCCTAATCATTTATCTACCCTAGGTTAGTGCCTACTTCAACTTGTAGGCCACATTTAACATTCTGAGCAGTGCTTTACATTCATCTTTACGAAATGGTTGATATTTTGATACCAACACCGCCAATATTGTTGTTTTTGTTTTCTCAAATGATTACAAACTTAATATCTCAATACAACTCACTATGTATCTTTTATCATCTCTCACTTTGTTGTATGGTGTTCACTGGGGAAAAAAATCTGTAGAAAAAATGGTGATCTAATCTTATTTTTCAGGCCAGTCCAACAGAGGATCCTTCAGACGCCTCCTTATCCATGAATCTCTTGGCCTTCTTAAAAGCCTTATTCAAATACTTTCCAAACCTAGCCAAATCCAGTTTAACATCTTGGTCCTTCAGATATATTTCCTTGGTTTTTAACCAAGCTTCCTTCACAACAGCTTTAGGGTTCTTCAACACCAAGTCATCCCTCTTATATTTCTCCACCAAACTGCTCTCCTCCACTCTAATCTTATACTCCATGTACTCTAACCCCATATCCCTTGCCGACTTCCCGAAACAAGTCTCGGCGAGCCAGTCAATTCCCAGTGGCACCACCTGCACAAACACCGATCCCGGCCGAAGGAACAACGAGTGTGTGAGTGCTGCACCATGCACTCCGATCATTGCATGACTCCCATTGATCAACCCGTAAGCTTCACTCAAAGAGGTGTATTGCGTCGGCTCGAATATTGACACTTCGAAGCCCGTCTCTTCCGCTGCTCGTGCAATTTCATCCTGGTTCCGGATCACACGGCCTACACCACCACTGCGACTCACCAACACAAGTCGCGGCCGGGCTGTTGGCGGGCTTTGGCCATGCACATAGGCAGCTTCTAAGAGGGTCCGAAAGTTGAGGAATGTCTCTGAATGGGGTAACAATGTTGGGTCTATGGTCATGTAACCGTGTGATATGAGCCCCACAGATGCAGAAGGAAAGCAATGAGTGGCGGTTTCGTTGTCGAGGTTGATGATGGGATAATTGGTGAAGCGAGAAAGAAGCTCAACGTACTTAGTGAGCCACCAATTGCGAGAATTTGCGATGACGAGGACTAAATTCCGATCGGAGACGAGCGAATTGGCGGTGGCGGTGACAGTGACGAAGAGGGGAATGAACCCATCATTGAAGTCATGGAAGAGATTGCCTGTATAGCCACCAGCGCTGAAAACCAGCGCCGGGGCGTTGTGCCAGACATCACAGGGAGTGCTAATTGGTGTGCCTGAGCTGGTGAGAATGAGCTCTTTGATATGGGACATTATGTCCTTTTCCCATTTCCGTGGGTAAGGACGGACTTTTTCCGAAATGGGTTGTCGGGTCGAACTGCTGGAGTCCACAACTAGAAATGTAGAGGTAGTTGGGTCCAAGAAGCTTGGGCCGTTGAGGGAACAGAAATCGTAACGTTCGTTAGAGCGGTCGCAACTGATTGGTGTTGTAAGCTGGGATTGAACAGACGGAGGTGGACCACCGGATCCTCGTTTGCTGATTCAAGTGTTTTCTTTCTAGGCAAAAACGAGATAACGATTTGAGAATAATAGACGTGCAGAGGGTCTTAAACAAAAAGCGTGCAAGGGAATCTTGACTAGGGTGTATTCAGCTTGCCTAGCTTTAAAGGCTCGGCTCTCGGCTCAATTATGCCAAGTTAAAGTCAGATTTTGTGGCTCGATTGATATTTGTCAATGTTGAAAATTACAATCAAGCCGAGCGAAAGTCAGACATAGATGATCAGCACGGCGCGGCTCGGCTCGGTTGATATATTTATAATATAGTAATAATAATAACATATTTTAATATTTGGAAATATTAATTCACACGGTTGTATTTATAATATTTTTAAAAAAATATAATAAATATAATTTCAATGTGTCAAGGCAAACTCGACGCCAAGCAAAAAATTTCAAACTGAGCTTCAAGCAGGAAATTTAAGCTTTAATTGATCTTGAGCCTGAAACGGGAAGCCGACGTGAGCTGGGGGACCAGCTTCGGGCTCGGAACACATCCATTCTTGACCTTGTAGCATAATGTCCAACATGATGAAAATATCTACAGTTCTCATATTTTGGAGAAAGTTTTAATAAACATTTAATGCTAACGAATGAGGGTTTTAATGATTAAACGGCTCATAAGGCTTTCCTAATGGCCAAATGCCGTCATGGTGACATGAGTACACTCGCGGGGTTGCTTTTTAGTTTTCTTATGATAGTGGAAGGAGTTGATTTTACTAAATTGACTTGTAAGGCCAAAACAAAAGAGTCATTGAAAGCCTTGTGTGGCATATAAATGTGCCAAAAAAAAAAAAAAATCCTTGAGTGTGTAAACGGAATATTTAGCCCCCATTAAAGGATTAATTTTTTTAAAAAAAATGAAAGGAAAAATGATATAAAGAAAAAATTCCGTTAAATTAGAGAGTTGGGCTTCAATCCATCGACGACAAAGTTCAAAACACCCTGAGTAAAGTTCAACATATGCAACTATTAATTTTTTAAAACTAACTGTTGATAAGATTCACTCTAATATCAGTGTTCGGATAATCTAATTTGGTTTTTTTTTTTTTCTATTTAAACTTTAAGAATATATTAAAACTTCTGACCAAGGGTTTTAAGGACAGTAAGGGACCCTCTGAGGCAAACAACTCTTCTGATTTAATTGTAAGGGGACAGGACTAGGCTAGCCTATTAAGAAGATTAATATGTTCTCGAAGAGTAGCTGGCGAGGGAGAGGTGCCACTCCGATGAGTAGGTGTTACCCGAATGAATGTGGTAGTTTTCTCACCAGCAATTACTGGAGATATGATACCATGTTTTAGAAGAAAACATAGTAGAATTAGAAAGAAGTAAGTGCAGAAAATCTAAAACCTTGAAACACTATGAAATACGCTGGAAGTACTTTGAGAAGCAGCTTGGAGGAGGTACCGAATCCTTGTTGAAGATGATTCTTGAGATGGACGAGGAAAATGAATTTGGGTTTGAAGGCCGAAAAACCGAAGAACACGAGACGAACTCACCGTGTGAAATTCTTCATTCCTGGCTGCATATCTGGGATTAAGACGGAAATTTGATCATGATTTTTCTAGATTAGAAAAGAAAACAATAAAATTATATTTGTGTTAAAGCTTTACTGCGAATCTTTTCTTGGAGAAATACTCAGTAGAAAATGTTCCTCTTTGATTGAAATCTAAAATAGGGTTTTCTTTAGAAGCAAAGATCTCTTACCTTGATAAGGAATCTCATAATAACGCGAAGCGACATTATCAGTGAATAACAGATTCAACAGTCAGCCTCCTTAAATGAAATTTCAAGCAACGATGAAATAGGGAGAAAGTCATCAGAATCTAGGGAGCTTTGTTCTTTGAGAATTTTTAAAAAAATGCGTTGAACGAGGAAGTTCCTTGATTATACCTAGGTTTGATGTTGAGAACTTTAATTGATTTCTGAACGAAACAGATGAAAATCGGAAAAAGTTAAAGCTTTGAACCTTCAACTCTAGGTTGAACTGTTGAAGCTCTGCGATCGAAGATTAATAGAAAACAATACTCCTTTTTTTTTTTTCTCTTCTTCAACTGAAATCGAGACGTCGCAGAAGAACTATAGAGAGAGAGAGAGACGTGTCTTGAAACGAGGAACTTTCAAAGTAGGCGTAGAACAGTATTTAAAGGCAGCGACGGGGAAATACGGGCAGTGGCCCACGTTTTTATTTTTATTTTTATTTTTTTTGGGTAAAGCTTCGGAGACCTCCCTTAGGGCCGAGACCATTGAGACTGTGTTTTAAAAGCCTGGGATTTCATGTGGGGCATACCATGGGAAATGGGCCTCACCTGAAATCCCATGCTCTTAGAGCACCGTCTTGGTGGTCTTGGCCCACGGGGTCTA
>JABCRI010000434.1:0-62048 GCA_015143295.1 Tetracentron sinense | reverse complement strand
TGGAGGTTGATGAGCTCAAAGAGTTGTCCAACCTTACGGCCTATCCAAGGGTCGATCCCGTCTGTGGTTTTCCTGCACACAAAACGAGAAGAAGAAAAAGAAAAGTAAATCCAAAATAACAGAGTTGACCAACAGATATAAGATTGAGGGTGAGTTGGGTTATGCAATAGTATTGGGAAGAGAAGTGCTAGATTGTGGAGTGTATGGATATTGACGTCGACATAGGGGAAAGCCAATCAGCAGTTTGAATGGTGGGGTGTGACAGCAGAGGTTTGGTGGAGAAAAGAGTGGAACTTGTGTCATGTGATTGAAACGGCAGAGTCAAAAAAAAACCAGAAGAATTACTGAAGTGACTGACATAGCACTGGAAGGAGATTACAGAAGATAGCAAGGAAACTTTTGACAATTCCTCGATGTGAGAGGCAGAAGATAAAACCTTCGGCTAGAGAAGTGGAGATGATCCTGCAGGTGGGTGGCGACGGATTGGAATGAATCACAGCGAGACGTATTATGGATGAGCGTGGCGAGCAGGGTTTGAAGCAGTCACACTGAAGATGACCGAGTGGATGCTTTTGACAGAATTGGCAGGTGGCAAAACTCTGTAATCAAGAGGAGTGTGTCCGGATTTCTTACATAATTGCCAGTAGTATTGGAATGGAGGTCCCCTGGGAGTGGCGCGGGAAAGCAGCATCTATACGGTTTGGTTTGTGAGGGGCAAGGCGAGTTTCCTCAAGAGAAAGCTCACTAACAGCTTGGTCCAACGTAGGCAGAGGACTCGATTGAAGAAGAGAAGCAACGAACATGTTCAAAAGTCTATCAGTGAGAGCCATTAGGAAAAGAACCAAGTGTGACGATTCCAGATAGTCCCTAAGTGTTCGGTATTGGTGGGAACTGGAATAAATTCTAGGTTTAGGAGGGAGGGGAGTGAGCTGTGATCCCAAAAATATGCAGATTCGAGGGAAAGCTGTTAATGTTGCTTAGGTTTGCGTTTCATGCTATGAAGACTGACTAGAATAGAAGTTGGTACGCTGAGGACACATCGGAGGGTGTGTAGCGTGTTTCCTAAGAAAGTCCCAAAGATTTTGGCAGTGGAGGAATCTACCAAATGGAGACTGATGGAGGCGAGCACAAAGTATTGCGGATTCCATAGTGATAATTTGGGTGGTTCTTGCTGTCCCACTCTAAGTCGATCCGTGATTTGGTTTTGTCTTCGTCAGTAGATTTTTTCGGTCGGTGTATCGCCAGTGACCTATAGCGATATTGTCAATGCGTTCAAAGGTCTAACTTACCAGACTCACAGCGAAAAAGTATGTTTATTATTATGGATGAAAGTATCAGGAACTTTAAAAAAGAATGTCATTGGCATGGGAGAATTAGTCTCCAGTAATGTAGCAGATTCCATACGATGCCCGGATATATACAAGCCATAGATGCTTAGACCAATTTAAGCTTGTCATAGATACGCAGGGCCCCAGGGTATGAGGACTGAGTACATCTCGCTAGGACACCAGTTATCAGTGCAATATGAAACACTCATTATGTGCCAGAGAACCCCGAAGGATTGACTTCATGAAATTCCAACAGGAAAAACACAGACACAACTTATCGTTCGTAGCGTTAATCCTAGTGGTATCAAACTCTACGTTGCATATAAACATGCCAGCGATGACTCAACCACAGAAATGAACAATGGAATTTCCCAACAATGACCCCTAAAGTACAGCAGATGCTGCCCTCGGCTTATATGCCACCAAGAACCTCATGGTAGTAAACTTTAGTTTCAAAGGCGTAAACACATGGCAAACCTGCAACAGGAGAACAGTTCTTTAAACCATTTCGATCCAATTACCTCCAGCTTAAGCAGGTGAAGGAGCGATGGACAAAGCACCAAGCCCTAAAGGGAACATGTCAGCAAGACCTTGTTTCTGAACTAGAAAACTGCCCATTTTATAGAACAAAAATTATGGGGTTCTTCATGTGACATAACGAGTGCTTGAGATTGGCAATGATAACTGGTGTCTAGCAAGATGTACTAAGTCCTCAATACCCTGCGGTAGGGATCTATGACAAGCTTAAAATTTGATCTAAGCTATCTAGCTTGTTTTTAAGTATATCCAGGGAATCATCCGCGAAATATGTACATTAGTATGAGAACGTATTCTCCCACGCCAATGACATCTTTAAAGGTCTGATATCGTTCATCCATTTAATACTACAATACTTCGCTGTAGTCTGGTATGTGTAGGACATGAATGACATTGGAATAATCCGAATGCCATATATTGATATCCTTGGACTCGATACGGGTCTATCATTTTCATTAAATAATGGAAGAACTAAGTTCCTAGGGATAGTGAGAGTATTTTTCCATTAGTGATATTATAAGTATTCCTAGGGTAGTCCCTTGGAAAAGATGTCTTTGTACCTGGGTTCAGGTAATTTGTCCTTTTGGAGATTGTCTAATATAAGTCTTCAAGAGTTTTACCCACCATGCCACTTAAGAGAGGAAGATTCCTTCGGTTAGGTTGGTGGGAGCATCTACTAAATTTTAGCAGAGAACATATTGCACTCAGATCCTGAAAAAGTCTGTTGCTTATATGTAAATTGTACTTATCGTTTCCATCATTGATATTCTCGTTGTAGAATTGGTCTTTGGTTTTTTTTTTTTGGTCAGGATGGGAACCTAATAGTCCGAAAGAGATTTGTTAAGATTCTCTCCGAAGGTGGATATATCCATTTTGTAGGGATATTATCTATTTTTCTAAAATTTCTTTTAGAAGAACTGGACTTTCAACTTGGGTTGTGATTGTATGTCTAAGCAAACCTTTGATTGTGCTATCTCGTTTTTGGAGATGATCAAAAGTGGAGTGGTTAGAAACGTATTAACAATTGTTTCAGTGTTTAATAGTTTCCTTATCCGTGATAAGAGTGTGAACTCACTAATGACTTTATTAGCATTAATGTCACTAATCTTTTGGGAATTAGTAACTTCGTTGGCTATTTTCCCTAGAGACTCTAGGTGGCTTCAAAGTGAAAAAGGTATTTGCTTTAAGGTTTTGTCTTTGGGGCATCTTGTTCTTGCTTATTCTGAAACACAGTTTATCTAAGGCTTCTGAGAAGAGGTTTGGATTGATAAACTCAGAGGATCGTTCCATGGCTTTGATACGCATTCCACTTAAAATATCTCTTTAGAGATAAGCTTTATTTTCTTCATATCCTATGATTGAATCGTGGTTGAAGTTGGAATACGGCATGAACAAAGAAAGTTTAGCCTTTGTATTATCAAAGCTTCTAATTCTTCGTGTTTGTTTTTTTCCAGCATTTAACGCGTTTAAATATATAATTAGCACCAATCTGTCGATGATCTGATCCGATATGCATCTTTTTAGAAGGTTGTTTTATCTGGTGGCCTACGAAATTGGGGGTAGAAACGGACTAGGTTCATACTCTATGAAATTTCACATAAGGTGTTCAGATTTGAACATTCCTTAGAGAGTCTACAGATGTCTCTTCTCCTGCATCCATCGGCCTCTGAATAGAGAGTTAATTTTCTAGGTCGTTTGTGTTAGAGTGTCTATCGCATATGTGTGGCAATCACGCTTTATAAAGAGCATGATTTCTAGGGATTGCTTTCCGCAGAGAGATCCGAAGGTGATCGAAATGTTCTCTACTCTTTGTTCTAGAATATTAGATGTATGGTCTGGTTGTCTTTGTTACAATAACCTGTTTAGCCTCTGCTAAATTGGCAGGGAATAATTTGTTATGATGATTGTATCATTTAAACCAGAGTATAGTTTGTACTGAGGAGCTGTTTCCTAAAGAGCGAAACTCTGCACATATTAAGGTTATTTATGCCTCAATTAAATCCTTGAGTATAATTTCGGTAAAATCCATCTTAGTCGGTCGGAAAATATGATTCCTGATAGCTAAGTGCTGTATAGATTTATATCATCATTGTTAGAACTTATTCTAACTGGGTATAAATATTTTGGTACACCAATACTACCACATGTGGAAGTTGGTTATGGCTTTATAGATTTAGGTGTTCCGTGTCTGAGAACCATTTATAGATTCTAGGAACATCGGTCCTAGTTTTGAAGATGATGATGTATTCATTAATCATCACGATATCTAAAGTCTATCAAAAAAACCCCGGGGGGATGATATTCAACGCCGGACTGTCGAAGGACTTTGGAGGTCTCCCCATAATACTATTCGATACTCTTTGGTTTCTTGTTTCATCATATTGTTGTCTGGGAAACGGCTGTATTATCTTGGAATAAGGCAGGCTCATTGATTGAAGATGATTGTTCTATCTTCAGGATGGTGTCTTCTACAATTTCTTCTAATTGATAATTGTATATATCTGCTCGACATAGATCTAAATTCTATAGTAGAATTGATGTATAAATAACCCTTATATGGGTCTTATCTCTTAAAGGATTTAATAGGGCATATCTGGTAGGTAGGTTTCTAATACGGGGTTATGGTCTGTGATCTATTCATAGGTCTGGAGGAAGAATTTCCACATATACCTAAGTTTCCCATATGATACTTTTAGGAAACATTCTTCATTTCTTCAAATTCTCTCGATAGAATATCGGAATAAAAACCAGGGGGAAAAAATGATAAAAAAAAATTTATCGACATTGTTCGGAGCCTATGTTCAAGGTTGTCGAAGGACTTTCTGATGCCCGCAGACCAATTTCTATGTCTCCGTCGCTGAAGTTTGTCAAGCCAGGCCACATGGATTGGCTAGGGTCTTCTTCAGCTAATGATGCCTCGATCCTGAAGCCTTTTCGTAGTATCTTTTGATAGGGACCTCTATCTATCATATGGGGAATTCGCTGTCTGAAAGATCCCACCTAATGTCCCCCTCCTCCTGCCGCCTTCCGACCCGTGGGAATTTCAATGACAAGTTCCGAACACTCAATGATCAATTCAACTTTGCACAAAAGATTTTAAAAAAAGAAAAGGGGGTGGTAAATAAAACCTCCATGCTACATCTTCATTAACATAGCCACATGTTTTTTGGCGTGAGTCAGATGGAAATACTGACAGTAATGTTCTGGCTCGTGTTGGACTCTATTCCAAGGCCCTGGAGTTCATCAAGATGCGGCAACATAGTGGGCTCTTCCACTTGCAATACTTCAGGAAAGGCCCTCCTCTTTGGTTTTGTTTAATAACAGTACTGAGTCTTCAGCCCAGATGTGCTTTATCTGCGAGAGGATGACCTGATTGAGAGGTTTGGCTGCTGGTGTTTGCTGTGGCCCACATGTTCTGGCTGGTCACGCGAGGTGCAACATGAGTACTCCTTCCTCAGGTTGACAAAGTGAAAGAATACTTTTGTAATGTTTAGAAAATAACGCCCACGCGCATATACACACTTCTTTGCACCAAAAACACATGTTTTGCAAATTGGGAAAAAAGACTCCAGTCCATCATCTGCTTTGCAAATTGCATTTTATATAATACATAGTTTGAATGAACAGTTACATTTTCTTTCTATTGGGTTTTTATTTTATTTTTCGAATACAACAATGGAGTATAATAGAGCTGCCCTGCAAAAAAGGACCGCCACTCCCCCAACAATCAACAGATCTGATTTTGTGACCACCATTATTCTAAATGTCTCTAAAACTCCTGTTATTCCCCAAACATTGGAGGAGCTTATCTTGATTTGGACAACAGCGTTTTCTTCAGAGCTCGGGAAGGCACATTCATCTATATTTGTCGTTCTGTCCCAAAACAGGGAGTGGAGCGGAAAAAAAACTATAGAGTAAGGAAAAACCCCAAAATAAAGCATTAAGAAAATAAAAAGGAGGACTAACAATGAGTGTGAATCTCAAGAAAATGGATTCTTCTAAACACCTGGAGGAGAACCTTTCTAGATGTGGGAATCATGTCGAAAACCACATTATGAAAATGAGAAACAAAAATGTTGTTGGAGACTGAAGTGAAAAAAACCTGGTATGAATTAGTTGGCCTTTCAAATTAGCATGCTTCAGCTGGATACGATAGACTGATCCAATTAATCTTTAATCAGACTGAATGTTTGGCAAGGGTATGATTCTCTAGAACATATCAGCCCAGTCAATAATCAGCTGGGCCATTGTTTAAAGACATGACTTTCGTCAAATCTAGTGCTTATTCAAGTTTTTGAACAATGAGGCCAGATATAGCTCAAGGATTGCGCTTGTGTTTATCTACAAAACAAGATAATCCTAATCTGTCTCTTTTATATATATTAAGCTGTAACTGAACCCGCAAAGATGGGGTGTTGAGCACCATCATTAAGTTACAACTAAACATTATGGAAGAAAAATCATAGATAAATTGACTCCAAATACTAGGTATCATTTTTTTTTATAAAAAGGAAATGATTTCTTACCTTAAATTTGTGGCACGTTTAGAAGAACTGAAAGGAGAAACAAGTCAACTAATATCTAGCCTCAAGGCGATATAGGATTTCCCTGTACTTATGGACCAGCCATTACTGAAGACAATCCGAAAGAAACGAATTCCCTGTGCCAACGAAGGGGATTCCCCTTATTGAGATGATGAAAGCTACCTAAAAAGACATTGAAAAATGGAAACACCTTGGGAATTTGAATAAATGAATCTGTGCACATACCGGCCAATGCAAAAATAATGTCTGTTCTCAACTTTTAATGTTACTCTCTTCAATTTATCTTCTCGAGGATTGGCCAAGTAGGAGAAGAAGCCCCTGCCAATTGAATAAGAATCGGGTATTCCTTTACCCTTATTTAGTTATTTTTTTTTTTTTTTTTTCTTTTCTTTTCTCATACTGCAAAGTCAAGGCTGCAGCACAGGTACCATATATTGGAGCTTATGCGATGGACCCCCCACTCTGATGTTTGTTAGTAAGTGAATTATTTCTAAAGAAAATGAACTGAAACAGAAGGCAGGTGTGTGAAGTAACCTGGTCACTTAGCCCTCTACACATACTCGAAAGTTCTATGATGCCAACTTGTGGAATAAGCACCAATTTGCAGATGTCCGAGTAAAATCTATTAAGCTGCATCCATATTACGAGCTCAGATATTAGCAGTGTTATTGGACGATGTTTCCCAAATGTCTAATTGTTAGACATGGGTAAGGACCATACCTCGCCTACAGTTGTATCCTTCTTCCCCCTGCGGAAAAGCTTCACAGCAGAGCAAAGTATAATCTGCAACAACAGCAATGTTAAATGATGTCTAGGCAGTAACAAGATTCCAAGGCAGACTCTAATTAGAAGGCGCTTGTTTTTTTCGATCGGTAAATCATAGGCATAATATATATGAAAAGAAGAGTCATAAATACAAAGCAAGATGCTGCAGAAAGAGCTAAAGAGGGACAGAAAGAAAAAAAAACAGTTTACTGATCAGTAAACTGGAAGAAAGGAAATAACATAAAAAAGTGTGTGTTCATCTACATTGAAAGTAGAATAATGCCGTAACTTAGCTACAGTAAGCCGAAAGGCATGTATGGTTGTAAGTTGTCTTATGAGAAGTTCAGGCTGAGTTTGGAAAATGCCAAGGTTGAAACTAACGTTTAACTGTTACTCATGGGAATCAACAACTAGCCTGAATAGGGTAATCATTGGGGGTGAGAATGCCATGATGCACTTGTTAATTTCTAGCCCAGGTTTCAAGAATTCTAACAAGCAGAGGTGTTTATCAAGGAAATTCAGTTGTAAGTCAATGTGTTTTGGAAGGCATTCAGCAACCTGCATTTATCACGACTCCTTGGAAGCTCCTCTGCTTCAACTGAATATCCTGCTAGATTTCTGCCTGCCTGACAAAGTTTAAAAACCATTTGGTGGAGCAAGTCTGACATCCTACAATTGCAAATATTCTGGGAAGCTTGACTAGATTCTAGAAAACATTTTGGAAAATTTAGAACATGAGAATATAGTAATGCTGTGAGTTTGAACTTGAGTTTCATGGGAGTTAAATTTAGATTTTTCATTAGAATAACAAAAGGTGATTTGAGAGAACTAAGACGGCGCCAGATGGCCAGTGTGGTCAAAGTGTCCAGGTATTGCCTAGGCGATTGGGGGTTCCCTAGGCAAGGTTATACCCAGGCGTTGCTTAGGTGATACTTTGGCGACTAATTTTCTTTCTGTTTGAATTATTTTAAGATTTAGTGAGTGCACGCTTAGATCATGATGTAGACGATAGGGGTCCTGGCTAGGCGAGGCATTGCGTAGGCAACATTTTTGACTAATGTGATATGAAGCAATAGCACTTCATTATGCTTGATACATCCATGAATCAGACTTGAATCATCAGGAACTATTTGCAAGGAATTTCAGACTGTGTAAGCATCTGTCCTAAATATCACTTTGATCATCATAATCTGTGAAAGATAAATTTAATATTTTGTTAGTAAAAAAGAAGATTATCAAGTCAGTTGCAAAACTACCTGTTGATGTTGTGGGAGAGATTGTATGATGTCCACTACTGGTGATTTAAATGTCTTTGACAAAGCAATAGTCATATGATCAACTCTTACCTGCAAGGGGTTCCAAAAATATTTTGGGGCAGGTAAGTCAAAGTTGGAGCATTAGTATTGTGTTTAGACAGAATACACATTATCAAGATTTTCTTCGAAGAAATTTGTATGATTCATTAAACCTAATTCTGTTTCAACTAAAATTGTTTGGGTATTGAGCAACGGTTTCATGATTTCACCTGGGTATTGAGCAATGGTTTCATGATTTCACCTGGCTAACCGTGTAACTAAATGTTACACCAAACCAGCCTAGTTATATCTTCCAGGAACCTATGGAGAATAATGGAAAGGAAAGGGAACAATCATAGAGGGAAGCACAACGTCCCATAATTATCTTCTTTAAACTAGAGAACAAACTGGGTCATCCAGCCTAGATGTTTGTAATAGAGTACATGTATGGTTATGATATGCAACATATCATTATCATCATCACAATTGCACCTAATCTCTCAATCTCAATTACAATCTCTTTCTAAATCCAAATCTTTCCAATCATCTCAATCTCATTCTAAATCCAATTCTTTCCAATTGTGATGATGGTAATGATATGATGCATCTCATGCATATCATAACCATACATGTACTCTATTAGTTTGGTGGGGTGTCACGAGCCAAATAGTTACATAACCATGCTGGTGTATCATCAACTTAATAAGCGCTAAACGTTGACCAGGTAATACAGTGCCTATAGTGAGCACTTACAATGTCAATTTCTTGCTTTGCTGAGAATTCAGTAGCAGGAGTTGTCTGTTGACCACTTAATGTCTTCTCTACTAACACTAAATCCAGATTGCAAGTAGGATCTCTCATCTCTACCTCTAGCATCTCAATTGCACTCCTGCAACAAAATGGAAAAGGTAAAGCAACAAAGTTGAGTTTATACTCTGGACAATGGAACATGGTTTCTTAGGTCAACAGGAAACGATTTCCTATAGGCTCGTCTTATCTGGGAAACTGGTTTTTAGGTGTTCCTCATATTGCAGTTATATTTAAACATACATCACTGTGCTGGATGCCCACCACTTTCTAGTTAAATCATCAGTTTGATTATTGTATAGTACATGCAAATTAAAGTGGAAATTCTTACATTTGGTATACAATCTAAGCTTTTCTAAACATTGCCCATCTATATGAAACAATGAGAATGCAACACAAGGTCATAATAGATACGAAGAATGATGCTTTCATGCCAAGGCCCATGAAATACAAACCACAAAAAAAGTACCATTGGAAGAATGAGCCAACTTGATGCAACCCAACTATGCAAAAATTGCAATACAATACTGACCTGCAAACACTAAGGGCTTTTCTCATATCTCCAGATGCAGCTGCAACTTTCTGTCATAATTCAAATGTCGTTTGAAATTTAGAGTTTATATCACAAGAAAACTACAATACTATGTTCTAAGTCTTATAGGTTTAGTGATTTACAGTTACTAACAAGAGTGACCTATTTATTTTGGATGTTTTAACAAAAAGATGATGATACAAAAGAGATCCACCCTTGAAAAAAGGATTTGAATTTTATTTAGGGCACAATTAGTTAGGTCCTATATTCTCATACTACAAAGATTTATACCCAAACATGCTAATGTATACCAACAACAAATCAAGACATCCCTGTATTTTCTGTCAGTTGAAAGATGTATGATCTTCGCATTTGATCTATGACATGCAGAACTACCAGCTCCATTAATTGAAGTGGAAAGTCACTTAACTTGGGAGCCATTACCCTAGTGGATTTGTAGGTTGCCTGAACCGTAGACCCTACATCCATGGTTTTTGAACCCTGCTAACATAAACAACCAAAAGTGTGATGTTTACATATACATGGTTCAAAAACCACAAATTGGCAGTATCCATAATGTCTGAACCAGTGAGACCATATGATATAGCTGCTCATTAGCTACAATGCAGCTTAAAAGGATATTCATAGTCCATTGCTAACTAGTCAAATAATGAGGAACAAAGATGAATCAAACAATTGATAGAAAAGTGATGAAATTGGACTTACTCTGGCACAGAGTTCCAATGCTTGAGGTTGAAAGACATTGTAAGGAAGAGCCTAATGAAACAGAATAACTTTCAGTTATGATAGTGTTGAAAAATTCCTTCTCTTTCAGAAGTAAAAGATTCATAAGGAACTAATTCTTTTGCCTGTTTCTCTTGTAGGAACAGTACAATGCATATTTATTGCAAGCTCTTATATTTATAAAGGGTATCTATGGAAAATAAAGAGATTCTCCAATGACAATGAAACTCATCTATTCCTAGTAAAACATGATATAAAGACCGTTCTATCTTGAGATCTGCATTCAAATGAAAGAAACAACCTTTTCCCGCAAGTAGATAGTGTGCATAAATGTGACTGCTTGAATGGATAAAAATGAACCAGTGAAGTATTAACCAGCAACTCACCAACGAAAAAGAAAACACCGTTAAGCTGATAAAAATGTTTCCCCTACTAATTGATAATGATGCTCATCTATTCTTACTATATCATGATAAAGACCATTCCAATTCAGACGTAAGTTCACTTGAAAGAAGCAACCTTTTTTCTGTAAAGAGATACAGTGCATGATATTTTAAAAAATCAAACATCAAAATGCCATCGAGCAACTTCCACCCAAGACTCAAGAGGAAACTCCACTGAGCAGAGAAATATTTTGGAATGAGTGAAGCAAGTTAACACACAGTTCCCTAACCTTACATCTATTGAATATGTGATATGTGGGCACTTGTAAGAAAATCTTCGTGAAGCTTATTATCTTTACTTAAATCACAGACAGTACACATATTATGTCAATCATCATCATGATTTTCCATTTCATTTACACCTTAAGGAGATCAGTTTAATTCAGTAGTATCGCTGTATGCATCACAGAGGCCATATTTCATTCTCCTAGGGAAATATTGAGGATGTTCCATCTTTGGAATGCAGTAGCTGGCTCAGGTAGAGATTGTCATACTCTTTAATTTTGACAGTGTAGCACTTAGTCTCCATTGGATTCATCCCAGTGAAGGACCAGTAGCGATATGGATTTCCAGCTCCATTTTACTTGATTATGGATTTAATTAAACTTTTTCACTGGCTGATATGTCCACGCTTTACATACTCTGTTTAGGTTGGACAGCATTTTCATGCTCATGGGTTTAACTTAAGAGGGTAAAGCCCTTTGAATTCAAGTACGGTATCTTTCCTTTATCAATAGAAAACTTACACCGTTACTTGTCCAAAAATGTTCTCCATTCCAGTAAAAAATGCGAAAAAATCACAAATCATGAAAATATGCATGGATTAAGCAGCAAAACTCTATTTGTTACGAAGCAAAAAGATAGGTAGCACTGGAACTACCATTAGCCTCTCTTGGAGAATCTTGAGGATCTGATCTTTAGAGTAGGCCCGAAAGGTTACAACCATAGGCTTGCCTAGCACATGAAAGAAAGCGGAACCAGAAAGTAAGTACCATTATCAAAATACAGAATAACCATTTTTTCCAACAGGACAACCCCATTGGAAATAGGGGTTTGGCCGGACACCTAGCAGTTTATTAGATAAAACATATATTACGAAAAGAGGGAAAAAATAAAGCCTTACCCTTGAAGAAAACAAATGGGGCAGCCTAATTAATCAAAACAAAGCACAAATAGAGAAAGCATTATTCCCTGTAAGGGTCAATAATAACATTCATAGTTAATCAAGTCAGAGTTTGAAAACTATTCGGCTAGGAAAATTTTCAGGCAAGAAAATCGGCAAAATTCAGGAAATAATCGGAAAAATTGCGGTTAGGAAATGAATAAATAATAAAGAAAAATTTATATTATGAAAACTCATAAGAAATATATTTCGTATATTGGATATTTTTCAAAAAGTCGCGAATACTTCGTGAATTAATCGTTCAACAAAAAATTTGGATTCATTTGAGACTTCTTGAAGAAAAATCGGAGAACTTTATTACTATGCTAACATTTACAACCATAGGCTCAACTAGAGCCAGAAAGATGAGAAAGCAAGAAGGTACCATTTTCAAATCAATATATAAATTAAAAGAAAGCATAACGAAGAAACCTTTATCTTGGAAGTTATCCTGAAGTGGTTCAACCAAAAAGAATTCTAAAACATATTAGAAAGTCAAAATCCCATCATCAAGCATGGTACCTACAAAGTACAGTGTTAATGTTCCTCGCCGATGACAATAGAAGAAAATGTGACAACTTCACAGTAAAATGGTTGAATAAGATGATTGAAAACCAAGTTCTTTGATGATGATATGGTCAGTGCAAGAATAAGAACTACCTTGGTTGATAGTCTCGAGAGAATAATGTTCAACCAAAGAGTTGACCCAATTGAAATATTTTAAGGAATATCACATATTAAGTTGATGGAGGAAAATAGTGAACTCACAATTCAATGACTGAAGTCGCGGAAGAAAACGATCAGCTAGGTCTATTGCATTTGCTATTCCTGCAAAAGGAAGAAGGATATCAACTTTTTCGTTCACTCTCCAATGGTCATGGTGCACAAATAGCTTAGATATTTTAACCCCGGCAATTTGGCCCAAGTGAAATAAAATAGTGATAAGCAATTAGAATCGTCAAAGATCATACCTATCAATAAACATCTGGAGAATGGGTAAGTTGTAAGCATAAAAAGATCATGAAGCACAGACCGGTCTTTAGTAATCAAATAGTCCAACTCATCAACAATTATCAGCCTGTACAGAAAGCAACTAGTTAAATACAAGTGTGCTTTTTAGTAAATTGAAATTGGAAAACAGACAACAAAATGATTCATAAGTATAATATATATTGCTCGTGTCATGTTGAATTCTCTGTAAGAGTGACAAATATTTTTCATTTTGGTGTCATTGAAGAGAATTGGAGGGTTAAAACACAATATATGCACATATGGGTAAAGATATGTTTCTTACATCATCTTCTCACCAGGTGACTGCTTTTGAGAAAACAAGTTCTGGAGGTGCTGAAGAGGTGGCGAAGAAACACTGATTTTCTTCCTGGGTTCGTACTTGTCAAGTATCTGCCAATGAAAGCCACAGCACATAATAAGTATATGAGATGTTTGGATATACATATGGAATATGCTTTTGACTTAAGTACCTTCCCAAAAATTTCGCATGTCTTTGTTAGAGAAGTACAATTTATGGCTAATATATTCGGCGTTTGAAATCCTGCCTGGAAAGAGATCAATGAAGCCATGAGATTTAGTGCGAGGGGGGGAAGTACAAGAACACATAACAGTTTGTAAGAAACATATATGCATCTTAAGTACGTCCAACTTTCTTCTGACATACATGTACATGCATGTGAAGCATATGTGGGAGTTGGAACATAATATAGCGAGGACCGTCTAGGATATAATCGAGGACTTAATATTAACCAATTAGATGATCCTAAGTTCCTAACCAATAGCAATCAATACATTCTTTCGTGGTCAGAGAAAAATATAGATAAGAGTCCATGAAATCCATATTTCGGGTGGTTGGAGCATTAGATAACCAATTTGGTTAGTTTTTAGCTGAGAGAACCCATAGGTGACGCCCACTGAATGGTGGCATCTGATTCCTATGCATGATCATGATGTTGATGACAGGTATAGATGGAGAATTTAACCAATGAAAAGAAGGAAGGATTATATATATGATTGAAACCCAATGAAGTAGATCATGCTTTATGGTAAGATCTATAAAATGAATTAAATCAAAATGTATCCCCATTTTAAAGAAACAAAAAGAGGGAACAAATTTACCTCTTGTGCCCATCCAACCAGGAGCTGTTTCACTTTCTCTATGGACAGTGATTTTCCAGTCCCTGGACACCCACACAAATATACACTCCCAGCCTTCTCCTGTTCTATGCAACCCTTGCAGAATTCCAACACCCTCTTCTGCTCCTCCTCCCGGCACACTGCAACAGCAGGCGTTGTTGAAACATGCAATACTTCCTTTACGGCACTCATCTGTTCGGAATCTATATACAGATCAAAGATCAATGCTTAATTAAGATAATCTGAATACATGTCACAACATTAGAAAGGAAAAGAACGCAAAAACGATGGAAAAAGCTCAATAAATTGCAGAATTATAGATTAATCCAGATAACATCAAGCTTGCCTCTAGGATTCCATTTGGATTTCGGAAGGAAAGCATCAGACAATCTTTTCTGCTGGGATTTGATTAATCTCGCAAGTTTTTCGTTAGGTTCTTTGCTAATTCCCTATAAGCAATAGAGATCGAGCCAATTTTAATGAAATCAAGAGGGAAAAACAAATGAAATGATAGACGAACTGAGTGTGGGATCAAACTCACACTTGCAGAACTGTTTGGGCTACCACTGATGGATCTGCGGGGCGATTTCCATTTCGTCGGAGAGCAAGGCTTCAATGGCGAAGAGATTGGATTGTCTCGGGCTGTTTCAGATCTTAATCGCCTCTTTAGGAGTGTTGAATCTCCTTCGGATTGAATCTGGTCGATCTTCTTCCCTTTGATGGATTTCTTAGCTTTTTCTTCGTTCCGATGGACTGAATCGAGATCACCGTATGATGCAGATGAAAAATTTTCAATTATGCTCGGCATTATAGTGTTTGGTGAACTGAAAAATGAAAAATCTATAGATTTTCAGGGATGTGATTATGAGAAGCTAGGGTTCCATTTGGATTTTTTAAATGCGGAAAAAACGAGAAGTATAGCTGTGTTTTTTAGCGGGAAAATGCCCGCGCAGCTGCAGTTCCCGCCACTCAACTAGCAACCATGTAAATCGTAATGCATGGCAACGGATTTCCTCTGGCTGAAGACCCGATGGCAAACGAATTCCTCTGGCTGAAGCCCTAGTATGTTACTCAGGCCTAGCCTCTTTGCCCATCGCCTGTCCCCTTTAACTGTGGTTAATATTTATTAACCCTAATTAACCTTGTTTTTGAAATACAAAATTTGCTTACAAATTGGTTTTAAAAAAGTTACCTCTGAACTTGAGATTTTTTTTAAAACCAAGGCTAGAACGGAAAGCTCCATTCATTTTTCCTTTACACGGATAAAATTTTTGTAAGATTTGTTAATTAGTGATGATCTTCTGTTTTTATTTGGTCACTGATGATCTTCTAATTGAATTTGAAATGATAAATTTTCATTTTGTTTATTGTCATCACAAAATTTGAATGATGAAATGATTTTAACAATTATTTCTTTTAATTTTAAAAAAAATTAAAAGCCATGAAATTATATGTTTTCACTTACAAGTGATTTTCAAGAACCATTAATTATCCCTTCCTTAGGAGGGTGAATCCGGGATTGAGTCCTGAAGGTTGGAGTTGTTGATTTCCCCACGATACTAACCCCTAACTGGGGCGGAACCAATAATTTTTTATTGGGGGGCCAAAATATATGTATAAAAAAAAATTTGATTTGAGGGTATGGAATTTGGGGGTTTGGGGGCGTAGCCCCTGAGAAAATTTTTTTTGAGATAATTTTTTTTCCCCCAGTAATGCTTTTGAGGCTGCCACGTGTCTCTATTAATAGCCCTTAATTGTGGTTAAGATTCACCTACCTATCCTTGGTTTTAAAAAAATATATCAAATTTCTTTCTGAACCCTAGTTTAAAATTATTTAAATATTTTTTTCTAAAAACCAAAGATAAGTAGGTGAACCTTGAGATTGAGTGAATTTTAACCATAGTTAAGGGGTGTCAATAGAGACATGTGGCAACCTCAAGAACATAAGGGGACTCCATTGAAGGGCATAAGGGGACTCCATTGAAGGGCCCACTATATATATGACAAAAAATTGGGGGGCCACTGTATTATATAGGACAAAAAAATTGGGAGGGCCAAGTATTCTAAAAAATATATATATATTGAGGGGCCCACTATTCATACTACACTAACAAGGATTTACAAAAAATTTGGTGGGGCCATGACCCCCGCCCCTGACCCCTAACCCTAGAATGAGCAAAAAAAAAATAATAATAATAATCATAAAGTATATACATACATATACACACCATTGGACTGCACGTGCACTACACATGAGAGAGAAATTAGGGGAGAGTGTGTGCGAAGAGGCATCCTAGTGAGAGGGTAATTTTGTTATTATGATAATTCAACTAATGTTTTTAATTGGTCATTTTCTTTATAATGGCATCGGATTGGCTCTCACAGAAGCCAAAAAAAAATAGTCTCGGGCTTTCACACATCATTCAACATGTGGCAATAAAAAGGGGAGAAGTCATTTCATTTCTTCCCCATGTTTTTGACTTCTCCCCACTTGATATTTCTCTCATTTCTTATCGCCACATGTCAAATGATGTGTGAAGCCCGAAACCCTTTTTCTAAGCATATGCCAGAGACAATCTAATGTCTTTATAATAGTAAATAAGATGAAAGATAGGTACAAGTGTAATTATGTCATTATGACAAAGCTTAAACAACAATCTTGATCGGCTATTATTTTTATAATAGTAAAAATAGAAGATAAGAATAAGAGTAATTTTGTCATTATGACAAAATTCAACCAATGTTTTTAATCAACACATTCTCTTTATAATAGTAAAGAGATATAATAATGGGCCACAAATACGATGCATGTAAAGTAAATTTCATAACACTGCATCGAAATAATATCCTTGTACGTGTGGGCTTGTACATGCATATGGATAGTTTAAAAACTTGAGGGGAATTTTGGGAAATAACTTGAGGAATATTTTGTAAATAGAAACTTGAGGAACATTTTGAGTTAAAATTTGTGAGGGGCATTTGGGTATTGATCGGTGCTAAATGTTATACATAAAAAAAAGCACTTTAAACTTAACTTATTAAATCCTTTAGAATAATTATTTGTATTATTTTATGCTACTTGGTTGTTTACATTTGTTACAGGTTCATTCGAGAAAAAGAACTTAATATGGATGGTTTAGAAGCATCTCGGGAGCAAAAGTGAAGAAAAAATTATCAATCACCCTTCCTGTGTTGTGGGCTTATTTTAATTACATAAAAATTTCATTTTGGGTCCAATTTGACTATTCTTTAAGGCCCAAATTTGGTAGAAAAAAGTGAAAAGAAGAGTTGTAGAGAAATTAGAAATCCTTATTGTATAAGGACTTTATCTTTCTCTATAAAATGAGAGATTCCTTATAGAGATTCCATCATTATCATTAGTAGAGAATTTTATAGAGATTTTTGGATCTGAAGAAGAGAAGCTCTGAAGATCAACAAAGTCATAACGAGAAGTGTTGCAACTCTGTCTATGAAGATGTTGCATTCCTCCCTAGCGATGAACTAATTTCCACTCTAGAGTTTCGATGAAACCTAAGCCAAGTAATTGTGTCGTTTTATTTTGTTTTATTTTTTATTTCTTAGTTGTAAGACATTGATTGTATAAATTAAAAGATTGTTTCAACAACCGGATTTATTGATTTATATTCGATTTCAATGAAATTCTCAAACTTGTCTTAGGTTTCATGAAATTGGAATTGAAATCACTAGTGTTAATTTTCTTAGAATTTAAACATAAGTTTTATGCAATGATTTTAATATATCGAGAGATTAAATTCAAAGATATTTTATGCTAAGGGAAGACGTGTGATTACACAACCGTAGATTAGTGTGTATCATTCGTGCTAACCGAATATACGATATGTTTAGAATATAATCCCTTGAATTTTTCTAGATCAGTTGAGAGGGGACGTGTTGTTACTTTAACTGTAATGTTTGCAAATTAAGAAGTTAGGATAAATTTAAAATAGGGACTGGTTATTAGGTTAATGGTGGATTTGAAAACCCTAGAATTTCTCTATCAAATGATTTAAAAACTCATTAGTTGATAACTAATTTAGAAATCTCCCTTAGTTTAATTCATTGTTTTAGTTTAATCAAACCAAATTCAATTGTCTCAATTATTAGTTTAAAATTAATCTGAATAAAAAGCAACGAAATCAACGCAATCCTCAAATGAACGATACCCTTACTAGTAATAATTTAAGATTGACTGACGATCAGGTATAAAAACCTGATTTAAAGGCATTTTGAGAGCCAAAAAGCTTCATTTTGGGGTTTTTTTTTTTAAAGTGAAGGTATTTTGGGTATAAAAACTTGAACGAGGGGCATTTTGGGAACAAAAAAACCTTGAGGATATTTTGAAAAAAATTGAGGACATTTTGGGTATAGAAACCCTATTTAGGGGCATTTTTTAAATAAAGAAACTTTAGGGAAATTTTGGTTATAATAAATATTGTGGATATTTTAGATATAAAACTTGAGGGACATTTTTTAGAAATAAAATAAGAGTATTTTTGAAATAAGGTAAATTTTAATTGACGTTTCTAAGTCTCGTTTTCTTTCTACTAGTTAATGATAATTTTAGAATTAAGATAAATTTCAATCAACATTTTTCAAATATTTCATTCACTTTATATTAGTGTTTTGAAAATCGGACCAACTAGTTGAAACGGTAAAACCGGCCAGTTAACGGGTCCCCCAAACCACCATAACCGGATTGTTTTAAAAAATGGCCCTAGAACCGGGAATTGATTTTAATATTTTTATTTTTTAAATAATATAATTACATGATTCAACCGGATCGATTGAACCGATATCTACTCAACCTTTGTATTTGTCAACACAAATTTTGTGATTAGCGAATAAATTACGAAATAGAGGCTGAACAAATATTTATTTATTTTGAAGATGGTACAACTCTGAAGAATCATCTGATTAATAGTAAGAAATTTATCAAAATAGAAGACGAGGGCCAAGGCGTGATCTCGATCTTCTTGATAGTGTTGATGTAGCTTTTCTTTTCTTCCAAGTTTCGCACACACTACAAGAAATTTACTGGGCAATGACGGAAATATTTCTGTCACTAAAACTATTAGTGACGGAAAATCATCCGTCACTAATCCGTTTTAATTGCTATCGTGGCTAAAGGTATGTAGAGACGGAAAGATATGTCCGTCGCTAATTAGTGACGGAAAATGTCCGTCACTAATGAGAAGTCCGAATTTAGTGACGGCAACGAATTTGTAACGGTAATATTTCCATCACTATTAGGGACGGACCTATTTCCGTCACTATTAAGGTAATAGTAACGGAAATATATCCATTGCTAGTATATGTAATAGTGACGGATATATGTCCATGGCTAGTAATGTAATAATGACGGAAATATGTTTGTCACTATTAAGAACATTAGAGACGGACATAGATCCGTTACTATTAAATATATTAGACACAGATATATTTCTGTCACTATTAAGGTAATAATAACATAAATATGTCTGCCACTAATTAGCTTGAGGTATTAGTGACGGAAATATTTCTGTCACTAATATTTTTTTTTTTAAATCTGTTACACCTGCACCTATACAAAACCTGCATGAAATCAATATTTTCATCCATTCACATTTTCAACAAATGACCCATCCTAACACCTGCAACCTGTACCTGTATACGAATCCGAACACCTGCAATCAATACCTATATAAAACCTATACTTCGCAATCTAATTTTCAACTTATACATTGATCCATGCATTCACATTACCCATCCATTCACATTTTCAACCTGTTTGTTCATTCAACATGTTCAATAAAAAAAACTTGTACATCCATTCAGACAGAGTAATATAATATAAAGTAGAATAAGCATATGGGACATCCAAATAAGAAAGTGTACGGCGAGTAATATCAACCAAATAGTCTCGAGAGAAGAGAAGTTAGAGAGAGAGAGAGTATCATAGAGAGTCTATATCATCTGGAGTCTGCGTAGCATCGGGATCCATATATGGGACAAGTGTCGATCCGGAGGGGATATGTGATGCGCCGGCCATATGGGACATCCAGTCCTCAGACACCTTCATCCTGGAGTTGATGGCAGTCAACTTAGCCCACATCTCATCTTGCTTAGTCACCAAATTCTCGTTCTGGCTAGCCAATTCTTCGCCCCTCCTCCTCCACTGGTCTGAATCTGCAGAGCGTAACTGGGAGGGTTTAACACTTAGTCCATATGTACGAACCCGCCCATGCGTGTCCGGCCCCATGACCTGGGTGAAGACCTCGTTCCTTGCAGTGCTACTGGTGGTCCCCTCCAGATGTTGGCTAACGAGCTCATCCATCTGAGTCTGCAACACAAAATATAGGTGATTACAATTTATGAATATATAATTACAGAATTGATATTTATGAACAATCGATCAGATCATGTGATGATAAGAGCATACATAGAGATCAGCTGATGCCTGATCGACAAATGTCCCATCTCACCGAACATGCATCATATAATACATCTGCATGCGGTCCAACTCTTGCCCGTTTGGATCCCGGGCTTGCTATCCTCGTGATGAAAACAACAACTTATAAAATGTTAGACATCAATTGAAAAGGGTTCAACCATGCATATAAAATGATTCTATTGTATAGTGATGATTAGGTAAAATTACACCCTTGAATCCTTCTTCATTTAAAAAAAAAAAAACATTTTTCCCCTTTCATTATTTTAGTGATTCAACAACAGAGAATTATAATACAGAATAACTATGGTGAGAAGCTTGTAGGAGGTATTACATGAAACAGGTTCTACAGAGTTTGTAATCTTGTGCCATGGATTTTGATCCACAAAGGTTGGTAATTGTGATATATAAGTACTCTCTTGTTATGTGTTAATTTGATTAAGATGAACCTACTCGAGTAGTAAATGTTATTTTTTCACTTGTTATATTTGGTCAAAATTTTTGCTTGAACCATTTTATTCAAACAGAAACAACTCTATTAATCTATTTGTCTTTGTAGATTGGTAATTGTGAAATACTTTTAATCATCCCAGATAATTAAAATGGTTCTTACTTGTGTTGCTTGGGTTAAGACTAGATCAGCATATCTCTGTTTACTTATATAGTTATACCACAAAAGATAGGTTCTACAGACTGATTTGATATGTAATCGGTATTTTCATTGTTCTTGCTATAAGACCTGTTTTACCATCCAATTAGAAACATTTTTAAAGGTGTGTCGGTTCATGTATCACCCCACCTCTCTTGTCCTCTCCTTCATTCCTCATTTTGTGTATGATATATGGTAGTACATAAATACATAAACATGGAAGGATGCCCCAATATATGTGTGTTTGTGCCTGCGTGTGTGTAAGGTATACGAAGGTATGTGCATTCAGCATGGTGTATATATGTGTGTAATGTGTATATAAACTCAGATCAGTTATTTGGAAATTATAGAAGTGGACAAAGTGGAATTCTTAAAGATTTCTTTGGTTTGATGCATAAAATGGTGAGCCTATAAATACTCCCAAAGTCCTAATGAAGAGAGGCTTAAAACTCACAAACCCTAGACTGAATCTCCTTCTCCAAGCTAGCATAAGAGCAAAGGCCCTACCTCAAGAACTCCTTAACTCTCAAACTATGTATTTTATCTTTCATATCTCACCCTCCATTACTAACTTAAGCTTTGGAGTGTCTTGATAGGGCGGAAGACCTCTCCTCAACTACTTCAGGACAACTCAACTCAACGACCTTTTTTCTACTAGTAAAGCAGGGTCACGTGAAGCTCAATCAAAAATTCCCACTACAATATATATATATATATATATATATATATAGAGTAACATTCATAACAACTTAGCTGTTAGGGGACTTTGGTAAGCAATGGACTCTTAATCGTTAGATCATAAATTCATTTATCCAACCCTCCATCTAAGATATGTGATTTTTATAAAACTACCCTCTTTAATTTTAGGAAATCACAAACCCATTTAAATTCCACCCTACATTCAAAATAGATGGTTTTTGTATAACTACCCCCTTAATTCTAGGAAACTACACGAGAGGTGTTCTCTCTCTCTCTCTCTCATTGTAAGTTTTTTTTTCTAAAAACCTAGGAAAAGAGGTTGAACCCTAGATAAAAGACGAAATTTTGGATTAATACCTTCTTAACCGCAGTTAAAAGAACATAATGTGGGGGATTCAACCAAATATGATTTAGAGAAAAAAAACTCTTCTCTCGTTGTCACTGTAATTTTTTTTCTAAAAAATTAGGAAGAAGAGGTTGAAAACTAGAGAAAAGATGAAACTTTGAGTTAATATCTTCTTAACCACAATTAAAAGGACACGTGTAGAGTTTGGATTCAACCAAATATGATTAAAAAAAATGTAACATGAGAGAGAGAGTATGTGACTAGGAGAGAGAACAAGGAAAAATGAGAAACTTCTATTTAAGGGGAGAGGTTAGTTACGTATTAGAGTGATTTTTTTCGCAAAATAAGTGGTTTTAATTTCATCTCTTGGATTTGAAAGTAATATTGATCTAACGGTCATGATTGCGTAGCTTACTAGAATCTCTAGTACGTTAAGCCAACAGGAACACTTCTCTCTCTCTCTATCTCTCTCTCTCTCTCTCTATATATATATATATATATATATAAAGTAACATTCCTTACAGCTTAGCTGTTAGGAGACTCTGGTGAGCAGAGGACTCTTAATCTTTAGATCATAAACTCATTTAAATCCAACCCTACATCTAATATAAGTGATTTTTGTAAAACTACTCTCCTTAATTCTAGGAAACCACAAACTCATTTAAATTACACCCTACATTTAAGATAGATGGTTTTTGTATAATTATCCCCTTAATTCTAGAAAACCAATCTCTCTCTCTTGATTTTTTCTAAAAACCTAGGGAAAGAGGTTGAACCCTAAATAAAAGACGAAACTTTGGATTAATATCTTCTTAACCACAATTAAAAGGACACATGTTGGGTTGGGATTCAACAAAATACGATTTAGAAAAAAAAAAACCTCTCATCTTGTTCTCACTTTTCTAAAAACCTAGGAAGAAGAGGTTGAACCCTAGAGAAAAGATGAAACTTTGGGTTAATATTCTCTTAACCACAATTAAAAGGACACATGTTGGGTTGAGATTCAATCAAATATGATTAATAAAAAGTAAAATGACAAAGATATAATATAAGAGAGAGAGTGTGTGTTACTAGGAGAGAGAACAAGGAAAAATGAGAAACTCCTATTTAAGGGGGGAGGTTGGTTACGTATTAGGGTGATTTTTCACGAAGGAAAATAATCACCTCCTCGGTCGGTGACGCGAGGAGGGGCGTCTCGACTCCCATTTTCTTGCCATGTGTCCCCTTCTAATCCCATTTAACTGTGGTTAAGATTCATCCACTCTTAGGTTTCATCCATCTACCTTTGGTTTTTAGAAAAATAAAATAAAAAAAATTAACTAAATGATTAAAAATAGGCTAACCATAGTTAATGGGAGTTGAAGGTCGGCTATGTGAGAGCGAGGATGGATAGTCCCCTTCTCGACCAATGAGGAGACTATTGCTCTTTAACAAAATAAGTGGTTTTAATTTGAGCAGTGATAGGCATACCAGTTGGTGAGTAAATAAGAGGGGGGCTTGGACCAATGAGGTCCAGCCTTAGGTTTGGAAATACATATCCAGGTACGTTAACTATTTTCCTTTTAATTTCATCTCTTGGATTTGAAAGTAATATTGATCTAATGATCATGATTGCATAGCTTACTAGAATCTTTAGTAAGCTAAGCCAACGAGAACCCTTCTCGATATATATATATATACATTAGCGAAAACCCCGTGTGATGCACGGAGTAAAAAAAAATGGCCCGACAATAAAATAAAAAACAAAAATAAGGTAATATATAAGTAAATTTATTATAAAAAATGATGTCTTTATATGTAATTATACAAAAGTGGTATATTGAATTTTATTTTAAAAAATGTGCTAATTAATATCTGCTTTCATAATTTTGTGTTTTTCATTGATTTTTAATAATTGGTAAAATTAAGATCATCCAATATTTTCCAAATAAATGGATAGGAGTCCCTTCTTATTATGGATGGAAATTCCCATTAAATGTCTAGACCTTTTAGCATGGCGCTGAGTCAAAGAAAATTCCATATCTATATTGTTGCCTCGATATGATCAATTATTAAAGTGAATTTTATTGATTTAGTTGTTTGGTTGGTCATGCTTTCAATATGTATGCTTATATTCTTTCAAACAATTGAATAGTATGGCATGGGACTTAGGTAACTCAAGTGGGAGAGCCATAATATGAACGACTTTGTTGCATGGTTCACCACTTGTGTATGTGATGCAAGTGAATAGTCACCTCTTAGAGAAAGTGATATAGTGACATGGGTCTCTTATGAAAGCTCCTAATAAGCTAAAAGATTAAAGTCAAGTTGGTTACATGAACCAAACTAAATTCAGGCGATAGATAGTTAGAAGACTAAACCCAAGTTTTTAAACATGAAGGATAACATAGAGTAGATGGAGGACGGGAGGAGTAAGAGAGATGAGAGATTTGGAAGCCCATGCAAAGAAGGAATAGGTTAACTCCATTGAATCAAAGTTAAAGGGGATCCTCTATAAATATTGTAAAAATAAAAATGGGGTACTTACAAATGGAGGGGTACTATTTCATGGCAGAAATGGGTTGACAACTATAACCATGTGCTATCTAGTGGACTGCCGTGTCCATTTTAACCTCCTTTTATTTACGATTAAGCTTAACTAAATTATGATTAATATTTTTTGGTTGGATGAACCCAAGGGGCGAGTGAATCTTAACCATAATTAGTGGGTGTTGAAAAGAGGGCATACCAGTCAAAATATATTTCCTTTATACATCATTAAAAGATGCACATTCGGAATCACACGCTAATAATTATCTTTAAAAATGTATTTCCATGTTTTTTTAATTATTTATCGACAATAAGAGATTGGAAGAGAAAATGACAGTTGGAATTCATGTTAATTTTTCAATTTCTCAATTTGGTTTTCTACAAAATGACATGAATGGGATAGAAAATTTTATCACAAACGGGACCATGGTAAAGGCACCAGGCCCCATCATCTTACGTCTGACCATCCATAGTAAAATAAATTGGTTTAATACATGTGAAGAATGTGAATTATTTCTGACTATGTTAGTTATTTCAATTCAAAAAAACCATTAGCTCATCCATCAATGGCAACTGAAACTCTCCATCCATAAAATTTTGGGAGACTACAGCCTCCATTTAATTGGTCCGAGTAAAGACTCACTCAGATTATTTTTAATTGAAACTTTTCTTATAAGCAAAAGATATATGAAGTATCAAAGGTTATTACAAATCTAAAAAGACATGGAAAATAAGAGAAAATCAAGTGGTTTACCTAAAACTATGGAGGATGAGATTGGTGAAAAGCTTTGGCTTCGGAGCATGTTTTGGAGGAGTTTCATTAGTTGAAACATAACCAATTCTCACTCTCTATGATAGAAATAGGAACACAGCAAATCATCTTAAGACTAGAGATCGGTTAGCGTGGGGCTTGGGGCTTCTACTTCTGTTCGGGACATAAAAGAGGAGAAGATGAATAAAACACTGATCATTGGTTGGGATAAGCTTTTGCCGAGTAAAGACGACGACGGATCTGCATCAGAGTTGGTGGCAATATTGGACAGTAGTGAACAACCCTCTCATAAAATACCGTCTTAACAAATCTGGAACCATGAACTCAATGACTTGATTGTGTCTTAGGGTATATAAAGAGGTAGCGGGATGTCCCGTTACGAAACAGGCGCAAGAGAGGAATCAGAAGTTTGATGTTTGGATGATATAGAACGTTACATCCAACCCAGTTTGCTTCCCTCCATTAACTGTATCTATCCTTCTTTACATTCATCTCACTTAATAAGTGACTAATTAATTAATTTTTTAATAAGATGCTGAGTGTTGTTGAATTGGGGTAGATGAACTGATTTAGATGAGAAAAAGTTTTATTGGATTAAGGGAATGGAGAAGTGGGGTGTATAAGAATTAATGAATCGTTAAGAAGCTTTAATAAGATAGTAATTAGTGAGGAGAGAGAATAATCCTAATCTATCTATCCATCCATACTATTATTATAAACACAGTTAGTGTGTTTCTATGGATGCCACCTAATCCTTTCTCTTGATGTCACATAAGATTTATCTTCATTTGTGAGGCCACATCATTAAATTAAAATCAATTGGTGGGACCCATAATCTCCCCCTTACACATGGTCCTAAATTCTAAGAGTTCTCTCAATAACTTCCCCCTCTCATTAATCTCACACTCACACATTTCTACAAGATGTGTCTTTAACAACTCACACTTTGTAACCGAAGATGTTTTTAATGCTCTTAATTTATCTCTTAATGGCAGGAAGCGTTACCTTGCTTGATGCTTCACACTTCACGACCATCTCCATATTTCAATATCAAAACCATCACGCCATCTCTCTCACTCCTTTAAATAGGAGAGAAATATGTCGAAATGAGGAAAAAAGTTGGGCATGACAAGGTCGAGATAAGGAATATAGGCATGGCGAGGTCGAAATGTGGACGAGGAGGGTTACACCAGCCACCGTTGTTGCTGGGCTAAGCAAAGTTAGGCGGATCGAAGTTGTTAGCCGCAATAAAGATGGAGGAGCTACAAGAGTGGCACCAGCTAGGGTCGTTAGCACATTTAAACTCGAAGCATGCACTGCAGCTAAGGCCATTGTTGAGCAGGGTTGTGCTCAATGCTGCGGTGTTCACGTCGTACCCTTGACTATATAGGTTACCGAACCCACAAGCTCCTCCTGCACACACAACACAGAAAGGGAGTGAGATGATGGTTTACTGAGGAATGTAGAAGGAAGAACGGGGATTTGTGGGGTGATGGAAAATGCACTGAGATTACTCCACTGGACGAGTTCTGTAATGAGGTCGCGAATTATTTAGTAAGACAAATGAAGCATGTTATCTAGGATTTTCATTGGGAGATGTGATGTAAACCCGATTTTTTTTAAAAATGTGTTTCGTAAGCTTGGCCGGTAAATACAGAGCTTTAACTGGGTTTTTCATGCGAGTCGGGAAAATACAGACTCTGAGTTTGGCTTTGTAAGCTTTGCTGTGAAATAGAAGTGGGTTTCTTATGATACCCAGAAATAGTTGACTTCGGAATTGGTTGAATGCACTTGAATGTAAGAAAATAGAGCCAAAACATGAGGTTTCTAATTGCAATGAGAAGTACGACAGCCGGTTGATATATTTCCCGCTAAGAACCTGGGATAATTTTTTCTCATGAATTTGTGTATGTGTGTTTTAGTTCTTTTTATTGTGTTGATACCATGCTTTTGATTTTAGACGGTTTTAACAAGTTTTGAAAGCATTAGCTTCCCCTGTTGAGAGTCCACTGTAAAGCCCTTATTATTCAATACTATTTACTTTATATTGTTGCTCCCTTTATTAATTTGAAATAATGTTTTTCTTAATAAAATCTAAAATTGATGTGTAAGGGCCATTTTCTATTTCTGGGATGACATTGGATCGTGATTGGCTATAGCCTATAGCCAGAGACAACCCTTAGTCTTCCAGGATTGGGTTAGTTTTTTTTTTTTTTTAGCTAAGAAGGATTGGGTTAGTTTACTTATCATGAAACCCAAGTAAATGGGTGACACGTGACAGCCTTAGAGAATGTTAGAGAAACATGGCAGCCATAGATAAATTTAGGAGTTTTTATATAAATGCCTTTCAATCCCAAGTAAAGAGGACCATAGTGCTTTACCTTCTCTATTAATTACTTTTTCTGTTACTCTCCTAAAACCCTTTAATTACTCTCTATTAATTCTTTTTTCTGTTACTCTCTTAAAACCCTTTAATTATGTTCTCTATTAATCCCTTTCTTTATTACTCTTTTAATCCTTTAATTAGGCCGAACCAATAGGTTGGTGCCACATCGTCATTAATTAAGCCAAGTATTGGGTCCAATTAATAAATCTCTAAAATTAATTGCATTAAGTTATATTTATTTTGATTTGAGAAAATAAAGAGTCGCACAACCCCCTTTTTACATTAATTTGTATTATTTTTAGTTGAAAGCAATTCAAAAGACACTTGTCTCCTTCTTTTCAATTAATTACATTAATTTATTTTAATTTTGAGTTGTTCATACACTCCTCTTTATATGAAATTATATTAATTTTTACATTAAATTATTTTAATTTTTAATTGAAGCAATCTATCTATCTTTTTTTATTTAGTTAGAATCTATCTATCTATACTATCTACCAAGTATAACCCGGTTGGTCTCACATAGCTATTTCAAAAGCTTATGAGTATATAAATTGGGTCGTGGACCTCACTAAATTTCTTATTAAAAAATTATTAATAAAGACACCTAAGTGAAAGCCACGGTTTCACTTCTTCTCTCTTCCTCCTCCTCCTCCTCCTTTTCTCTCTCTCTCTCTCTCTCTCTCTCTCTCTCTCTCTCTCTCTCTCTCCAAAGCACCATCCATCATTAAATGAAAAGACTTGTGCAGATTTTACATTTACAACCCGTTCACTTCTCTTCTCTCCAAAGCACCATCCATTAAATAAAAAAAAAGAAATAGTTAACATACTTAAGAAATTCATTTCCAAACCTAAGACACTTCATTGGTGGATGACCCTCTTAAATACTGACGAGATACGCCTATCACTACTCAATAAAAAATACAAATTTTATGGTTACAACCTGTTTGATTTCTCCTCTCTCTCTAAAGCAAAGTCCTAAATGAAAGAGGAATCCTAATGAGACGGCAAAGGGCAAGATAACTGCCCATGTGATGAGCGGATTTCAAAAAAAAATAAAACCATTTTTATAAAAATTTTAAAATCCCCTCATCATATGTGCAGTCTCAGCCCTTTGCGGTCTCGGTATCAAAGTCCTACATAAAAAAGACTAATGCATTTTTCACAGTTACAAGACTCTTGATCTCTTCGTCATGAACCCATCTCTCCTTCATTAATCTCCACCCATCACCCCTCCAATGCATTGGAACCTTATTTTTCTATTTAAACCCTTCTATAGAAAGTCCTCTGTATCCCATTCCATTCTCTGTCCATTGATTTCATCGTTGCTCTGGTGGTGGCGCCAGAGAAGGAGGAGCATAAATGGCATCGGGTTCAGTTGATTGGATGGGGTTTCTCAAGAATAACTGGGTTAAAGACAACAAACTGACCGCTGGTTGGAATCTATTGTCGTTGGAGTCTCGCCGGAGAGATTACAATCTCCCAAACCAAGCACCCTCAGCGGGTGTAATACCTCCGTTGAAATTCTGTTACCATTCAAAGCAAAGTAGTTTCTGTTGGGTTTTTATGGTCCTTCACATAATTGTTTTTCTGAAAAGTCTGGTCTGATTTTTGTATTGTCACGATTTTTGGTGTTGCTTGGAAGCTCCCATACGCAATAATAATGGGACTCTTGCAAATATCACTAAGACTCCTCTTTTGAGGCTTTCGTGGTTTTCGAAGGGCCATTTGCTCTTGGCTCGAAAAGGTTTCGTGTTCTTGGGTTTTTCTTTGATGGGAAGAAACCTTAAGATACACTATTTAAGTGGTGGCCATCCCCTCCTCCTCTGACACAGCAGAGAACCCATCTAGAGTGTTATAGAGAGAGAGAGAGGTAGAGCTACCTTCTGATCCAGAAATTGGCGATCGGCGATCGTTGCTCAAAGCAAAAGGGATTTCTTTTGAAGCTAGAGACAATAGCTCTCTAGAGGTATGTTAATCTTCATATTTTTAATTGAATATTTGTGGTTTGATTGATCTTTCATGCCTAGATTCATGGGCAAAAGTCAATTTATGTACTGTATAGTTCAACAAGTGGTATCAGAGCCCAGATTGAGCATGATTTATCAATTAAAACAGTATATTAAAAAAAAAAATAATAATAAATAAATAAAAATACCGATGGGCAAATGGCCGGATCAAACAGCAACACCGGACGGCGACGTTCAGACGACTGGTTTGTTAACAGTTTTGGAATATGAACTGCTTTTATTTCTTAAGGAAGAAGACGACTGTAAGTGATCCATTTGGACCCACCCGACCCAGTAACCCATTTTCGGACCCATTTCAGTACTAATCTTCCCTTGGGCCATAACAGGTTCCATACAAATCCGTTTTGGGCCCATAAATAGCCAAAAAGTAGATATTTCCGAACACTATGTGACATATTATGAACACTGTTTGATCACCATTTGAGGGCCGAAAATATAGAAATCAGACCTTTACTACCATGTCTAATTTTCTTAGTTGATCATGTGCATGATTGTTAAAACTGAATATGTCCACATCATATCAAAATCTTACATTTTGATGTTTGATTTAATCCTTGCATGTACTCTGAAATATATATATTTTAAATTCTCCTCATTAATAGTGTATGGATGTGAACATATTGAGGAAGGTTATTTGAAGAACCTTGGATTTTAGCCATGGTAGGATGGATAAGGTTTTAGGTCTTTCCTATAGGGGTTTAGGAAGACCGGTAAAGCTGTCGTTCAAGGGATTTGAAACCAAAGTAGGTTTGTTATCTGACCAAAGGTGATCAACCTATGGAGGTTCCAGTTTTCCTTGAATTTTGAGATTTTAATTTCATTAAGATCGCAAGTTGCACTCACTTACATGAAATTACTAATTCTGGTCAAAGCTGATTTTGTTAATTTCATAAGAGTAGAGTGAGTAGAATAGTCATGAATGTTAAAGTAAGAGAAGGGAAAACCTCCTGGCCAAAGCTGGTGGAAAGTCTGGATCAAACTAATAACACAAATGACTAGGTCTATGCGTGTTTCTTTAAACACGATCTTGGGGGGCATATAGCATGTCAAAGTTTCTGCCCAAAGGTGATACTAAGATGATGCGCTTTGCCTATCCCGCAGAGTGGAAGTCTTTGCACATGATTAATACACTCTGACATAATTCGACCTTAACCCCAAGACGTTCTTATGGAACGGATTGTGACATAGGATTATGTCAATGCAGTTATGGACGGAACCGTAATTCAAAAGCATCTGGCTGGTATTGAGCCTTTAAATGGCTCTAATTACTCTACTTGGCGCATGAACTTAGATATTGTGCTGGGATTTATGGATTATGATTTTGTCCTCATTGGGGACAAGCCCGTGGCTCCATCAGCAGACTCTACCGAGTCGCAGATTACCCAGCATGCTAAGTGGGAAAAGGCAAATAGAATGGCTATAATGATTATTCGGGCCTCAATCAACGAGGCTTTGAGGGGTGGCATTAAAACCACCAAAACAGCAAAGGAACTTCTCGCCCTTATTAAGAATCAGTTCGTAGGAACTCAGAAGTCTCTTCAGTACAGTTACCTGAGTCAGTTAATGAGTCTCAAATTTGATGGTAGCAGCAGTGTGCGTGAGCACATTTTAAAGATGTCATTCCACAAGCATCAGAGGCATATGAGGATCAACCTATTGCTCTGAGAAAGTCCATTAGAGAGCGAAGACCAGCCATTTCTGATGATTATATTATGTATCTACAGGAAGGCGAAAGTGCAGATATTGACTTCATTGATCCCCTTACTTTCATAGCCGCCATGGAATGCAACGAATCTCCACAATGGCAGGCAGCAATGAGAGAGGAGTTGCAGTCCATGGAAAAGAATGATGTCTGGGATCTTATGGTTTTGCCAGAAAATCCTAAGAAAATTGAGTGCAAATGGGTCTATAAGACCAAGAGGGATTCACAGGGAAGAATCGAAAGATTCAAGGCTAGGCTTGTTGCCAAGGGTTTCAGACAAAAACCAGGAGTTGATTTCAATGAGACTTTCTCTCCCGTCTCTTCTAAAGATTCCCTCAGAATTATCTTGGCCATTGTAGCGCACTATGATTTAGAATTGCATCAAATGGATGTAAAAACCACCTTCTTGAATGGTGATTTAGAAGAAGAGATCTACATGGCTCAACCTGAAGGTTTTGAAGTACAAGGAAAGAAACATCTTGTATGCAAGCTTAAGAAGTCTATTTACGGGTTAAAACAAGCCTCAAGGCAATGGTATTTGAAATTCGATCAAGTTGTGATCAAGAATGGCTTCAAGGAGAACATTGTTGACAAGTGCATCTATCTGAAAAAATGTGGAAGCCGATTCATAATTCTTGTGCTTTATGTCGATGATATCTTACTAGCTAGTAATGATATTCACCTCTTGCATGACACAAAGCATTTTCTTTCACAAAATTTTGATATGAAAGATATGGGAAATGCAGAGTATGTTTTGGGGATCCATAGAGATCGATCAGCCGGATTACTGGGTTTGTCACAAAAGGCTTATATTGAAACAGTGCTTAAAAGGTTCGGTATGCAATGTTGTGCACCTGGTGAAGCCCCAGTAGTAAAAGGTGATATATTTAGTAACAAACAGTGTCCTCAGAATGAAGTCGAAAGAAGTCAGGTAGATGTGACAGAATATGCTTCAGCCGTGGGGAGTCTCATGTATGCAATGATTTGCATACGGCCTGACATTAGTTACATTGTTGGGATGCTTGGTAGATATCAGAAGAATCCTGGTATTGTTCATTGGCGAGCAGTAAAGAAAGTATTACGATATTTACAAAGAACCAAGGATTTTATGTTGATCTACAGGCGTTCGAGCGAGCTAGAGGTTGTTGGCTACACTGATTCAGATTACGCCGGGTGTCATGATACCAGAAAATCTACTTCTGGATATATTTTCTTGCTCGCTCAAGGAGCTGTTTCTTGGAGAAGCTCCAAGCAATCTATAATGGCTGATTCGACCATGTTCGCTGAGTTTATTGGTTGTTATGAGGCTACTAGGCATGCAATATGGCTGAGGAATTTTATCGGTGAATTAGGAGTTGTTGATTCTATCCAAAAACCGTTGGTCATCTATTGCGATAACGAAGCTGCTACAAAATTCATCAAAAATGAAAGGGTGACGAAGAGCAACAAGCACATACAGGTTAAGTACCTTCTCGTATGTGAAAAGGTTCGTGAAAGGATAATTGAAATTCCTCTTTTGAGTTCTGCCAACATGATTGCTGACCCACTCACAAAAGGACTTCCGCCAAGAGTCTTTAAGGATCATGTATCCCGCATGGGAGTGTTGGAATCTTTTGATTCTGCTACTTGAGTGGGAGTTTTCTCACATTGTTTGAATTACAGATTTTTGATGTGAAACTGTCCATGATTTTGATACATTTTTTATCACATGCATATGCAATATTCCTTATTTGCCTGTGAGTATAAGTACTCGGTTAAAGGTTGCTTGGGCTAGATGTGACTTGACATCACATTGGTAAACCTTCATCCTTGATAGATGGGTGATGGATTTCACATGGTAGTTGGCCGTAAGATATCAGGATGACATACCTTGGGGTATGAAGCGGGACAAACACAGGAATGCACAAAAGGGATTATGTAAGAATACGCAGTTCCTGATTTCACTCAGAAAACCACAAGGTAAACTCTCAGATTTCTTGATGATGCTAATACTGAGACCATGGAACTGTCCTAGGGTCAAACGGGAACACTATGGACATTCATGATCCACTATTAGCGGCATCTCTGAATTTGGGTGATGGTTTAATAACACCTAAATCGTGACAGTCAATGTTTTTCAAAATAAAAGGATGGCCATCCGCTTTGCAATTTGTCAGACCAGACAGTTGTTTTCAAAACAAATTGTTTTCAAAATAAACTACTATATATATTATATGTATGTTCGGACCAAGTGGGAGATTGTTGGGTTTTTATAGTCCTTCATATAATTGTTTTTCTGAAAAGTCTGGTCTGATTTTTGTATTGTCACGATTTTTGGTGTTGCTTGGAAGCTCCCATACGCAATAATAATGGGACTCTTGCAAATATCACTAAGACTCCTCTTTTGAGGTTTTCGTGGTTTTCGAATGGCCATTTGCTCTTGGCTCGAAAAGGTTTCGTGTTCTTGGGTTTTTCTTTGATGAGAAGAAACCTTAAGATACACTATTTAAGTGGTGGCCATCCCCTCCTCCTCTGACACAGCAGAGAACCCATCTAGAGTGTTATAGAGAGAGAGAGAGGTAGAGCTACCTTCTGATCCAGAAATTGGCGATCGGCGATCGTTGCTCAAAGCAAAAGGGATTTCTTTTGAAGCTAGAGACAATAGCTCTCTAGAGGTATGTTAATCTTCATATTTTTAATTGAATATTTGTGGTTTGATTGATCTTTCATGTCTAGATTCATGGGCAAAAGTCAATTTATGTACTGTATAGTTCAACAGTTTCAGCTCTAAATCTTCGAGTATAACGCCGGAGAAGCAATTTATACCGACATGAAGATGCTTCAGCTTAACGAACTATCTTAGGAGCATACCCCTGAATTTGTTGTACAAATCAAAGATCTCATGCTTTAGGAATCCTTTGACAATGTTCTCCGGCCAATTTGTTGTTCGAGGTGTTGAGTTGTTTGACAAATGGTAGGCTTTCTTTTTTATCTTTAGGGAGGAATGCTAACCTTACTCTCTGTCAACCCATATTCTCACGCTACCAATCATGTCTCTATCATTTTTGTGAATGGATGTGTGATTGGTCGGGTAAGAGTAGACGTTGACTGATAATGGGGTAGCACTCCTCGTCTTTAGGAGGATTGGCAGCCTACAAGGCGGCCCATTGGTCTGGTACAACAAAAATTTAATTTTTTTCCTCACATCAATATTTTCGCATGAAGTGGACCAATGTAGCCCGCTAGGCTACTCTCACATATGCCAGAAAAAAGGGGAGAGATATTTAGTGGGGAGAAGTAAAAAACATGAAGAGAAAATGAAATAACTTAATCCCTTTTATCGCCACATGTCGGATAATGTTTTGAAAGCCAGAGAATATTTTCTAGTATATGCAAGACAATCCCATGCCACCAAAGTGTCTCATTTGTATGGAAATTAAGGAATTGATTTAAAGCATTAGGTGTATCCAATGGCCATTTGGCCCACAAGACAACCTTTGCATGCAATGTCAACAAGAGTTTCAAGAGTAGGTATCTGTAGAATAAAAATTGCAATGTCAACAAGAGTTTCAAGAGTAGGTATCTGTAGAATAAAAATTAAAAAACTTCTCGGAGAAAATACATTTACACTTCTTGAGGTATGATGAAAATATAGACTCTCTCAAGTTTCAGAAAACACATTAGGCATCCTATTTTTCAAAATATTGACATTTACACCATTTTCATCAGTTGACTGTCAGTCAACTATCAGAATAGGGATGTCATGTGATAAAGTGGTATGGATTATCAAAAATGTCGTCTACTAAAATTGTCATTTTCTACTTTTCTCATATGCGAAATTGTCCCCTCATTTTTAAATGAAGCCAAATCCTCTAGGAGCGGCCATGTGTCCTTTTTGACATCCCTTGAGGTGGCCACGTGTCCTTTTTGACACCTCTTTAAATGGGGCTAGAGTCACCCACCCTTAGGGTTCACCCGCCCATCCTTGGTTTTTTTTTTTTCTTTTTAAATATTAATTCTTTTTTTTAATTAAAAAAAACCTTAAAAACAATTTTTAAATAAAAAAAAAAAAGAATTAATATTTAGAAAAAAAACTAAGGATGGGCGGGTGAACCCTAGGGGTGGGTGAATCTAACCCCATTTAAGGGGTGTCAAAAAGGACACGTGGCTACCTCAAAGGGTGTCAAAAAAGTCACGTGGCCACCTCAAGTGTTCACACGCCCATCATTGGTTTTTTTTTTAAATATTAAATTTTTTTTAATATTTTAATATTAAAAAAGCCTTAAAAACAAATTTTAAATAGAGAATTAATATTTAGAAAAAAAAAAAACCAAGGATGGTCGGGTGAACCTTAAGGGTGGGTGAATCTAACCCCATTTAAGGGGTGTCAAAAAAAACACGTGACTCTCTCAAAGGGTGTCAAGAAGGACACATGGCCACCTCAAGGGGTATCAAAAAGGACACGTGGCCACTCTAGATGATTTGACGTCATTTAAAAATGAGGGGACAATTTTTGGTATATGAGAAAAGTGGAAAATGACAACTTTAATAGAGATGACATTTTTGGTAGTTCATACCACTTTATTACATAACATCATCATTTTGTCAATTGGCTGATGGTCAACTGATCGAAGGGGTGTAAGTGTTAATATTTTGAAAAATAGGGGTACCTAATGTATTTTTTGAAACCTGAAAGGTTTATGTGTATTTTCGTCAAAACTCAGAAGTGTAAATGTATTTTCTCCAAACTTCTTTTTCTATTCTTTGCACTTAAGATAATTGAATTAACTTATCATTTATGCGAGTTTTTTTAAAAAAAGGGGGAGGGAGAGATTAAGGTTTGACGAGGGATGGAGCACAAATAACTAGATCTATGGGGAATCAAAAATGCAATAGAAGAGTAAAAGAAATTTGGCAGCAAGAGACGAGGGATGGAGCACAAATAAGTAGAGCTATGGGGAATCAAAAATGCAATAGAAGAGTAAAAGAAATTTGGCAGCAAGAGACACGGGACGTGTCCTTAGTACCGTTTTCATTCCTATACACATGTTCAATTCAGTTTTTGTGATTAAGTATGGTATTTTTAATTCTAATTAATCTCTTAAATTTTAAATTTACCCTTTAAATTAAGAGTTTTATTTAATTAATCTTACCATTATCTTTATTTTTTGAAAGCAGTATGTTACGAATCTGAAATCTATTAATTATCTTCTTCTTTTTTTATATAATTTTACTTCATGTGCATCGCACGGGGTATTAGCTAGTTAATTTATATTTACATACACACATGGAATGATGTTATTGGTTGAAAGGTGTGTCACGTGACACCAATTTGAAGAAAATAAGCAATGGAGTGTGTCACGTGAATACCAATTGCTATATAAGAATAGTATAAATATATACTAGCAAACACAGAAAACCAATTATGTCACGATGTTATGATGAAAAAATTAAAAGTAATAAGAAATATAGACATTAATTGTACCTAAATATTTTTCACTGTTCTTCTCTATAATTTGTTTTTGGAATTCTTAACAAACAGATACTTTACTTGGATGGTTTGCCAAACTTCTCATTTAGTTTGAATTAACTTCACTTTTACACAGATTTGTATGCCTGATTGATGATGACCAGGTGAACCATGTTCAATAATATAGAGGCTAAGGAGCATCACTTTCATTAAGACTTGTCATTTCATTCATTGCATCTCAAGCTCTAGCATCTTTGAGGAAAATAATGGATGATGAGACAACAGATCCCCTACACGTTGAATTCATATTCATCAATCAGGACCGTTCATTTGGTAGACTTTGGTGGGTAAGAACTTATTTTGGTAATAGCCTGAAAATCATTTTTATTGGTCAACCTAAACTGTTGAAAAAGACTATTGCCAACGAACTTCTATATGTCATCATTAACCACGATTTTGCTTAGACAATCACCGTTTAGGTCAGGGGTAAATGTTTAGGATCATTTGATGTGTCAATTCTCTATGATAAAGGGTCATCTAAAAGAGTAGCCTAACATTTTAAAATTTCAAATCGATGAGCCTGGACTTCAACTTATTGTATTCCACCCAAATAGCTAGGTGTTCCCATCCATGTATTTACAAAAATTTATGCATCTTAGTTGAAGAGGTTCAACTGCTACTCGGGCTAGATTCATAAGATAAGAAGAGATGCTCACATGCCAAAGTCAATATTATGATCTGAATCCTAATGCATGATTTGCAGCAAAGGATCATTTTTTGGCATGTTGGATGTGATCCTATCTCTAGATGATCTTAAGAAATAACTCAAAACAATTACCTAATCACCCGAAAGACCAAAGTAGCAAAAAATTGTTAAAAAAAATTAAATCTTAACTTGTTTTTCTTTTATCTAAAAACTAAGGTTAGATTCATTAACCCTAAGAGTTAGTGAATCTTAAACATAGTTAAAATAGGACACGCATTGAGTAAAGAGGCTGGACCCGACTAACATACTTGGGCTTTAGCTAGCTAGAAGAAATCTGTGGCTCTTTGTCCTTTTCCATTACTACACAAAGTATTAACTGTAATACAGGCTAAAGCATAAATTTAAAAAAATTAGCGAAAAAAAAACTACAGCAAACAAAAACTATGACAGGCATAGCTGATTTCTTCAACGTCCTTGCCGTTACTAGAATCAACGTTATTGACTCATCGTTGCAATCCTAGCAACCGACGATGGAAATGGAAGTCCTCTTTTTACCGCTACAGACGTCATTAGATATATGACTGAGAAACACTCTTAGATGTTCAAGATCAAACAATGAGAAACACTCTTAGATGTTCAAGATCAAACATGGTAGGATCTCTGATAAGACCGAAGATTTTCCGATAAGAGCATCGATTTCTTTAAAAGATGGGTGTAATTAGAGAAAATGGTAAAATCTTGACAGAGTTAGCATTCTTAGAATGCATAATAATGGAGAAGATGCTAGTTAGTTCAGGCTCTTTTCTCTGTCTATTTGCATCTTTGTTGAGACCAAATACACGAGAAAGGGTTGAACTTTATAGAAACGATTCTTTGCAAGAATAATGGCGGAAAAAGTTTCTCATATGCTCTCTCTTGGCCGCTCAAAAAGTTGAGAAAAGACAAAAATTGTAACGCCTCATATCAAAATGCACTTCTCACACACGTTCTAAATCACCAAAATACACCTTGTAACATATGAAAATGCTTGCAATACCCAATCACCTAAGTACACATTAATTAGTAAATTTAAAACGCTTGAAAACACCCTCTAAAACATTAATTAGAAATTTTGAAAATGCTGGAAAACACATCTAATATCTTACTTGTAACATACATGTGGAACTCATGCTAATCGGCCTGATGTCATGAGGCCCATGACCCCCTTTGGAATGAGTCCAAATCCTGTCCAAGTGATTGGTATCCTCAGAATCACACTAACTATTACCAAAAATCAACTGTTATAGAATAGAAAGAATATAAAGAGAGTGGTGGTCATGACATTAACTTTTTAGGGGAGATTAATGAGTGTGAAATTAATGAGGGGGAAATTATTAAGAGAACTCTTAGAATTTAAGACCATGTGTGAGGGGAGATTGTGAGTCTCACTTGTTGATTTTAATTTGATAATGTGGCCTCACAAATGAAGAGGAGTCATACATGGCATCAAAAGAAAGGATTAGGTGGCATCCATAGAAACAAACTAACTGTGTTTTATAATAGTAGTACTAGCAAATACCCCATGCGATGCACGGGATGAAAAAAGACTTGAAAATTTTAAAAAATATTAAAGAACGTTATAAATTACACTTTATTATGTTATAATTCAATTTTTTAAAAAAAAGTACAGATATATGCAAACAGTTTACTAAACTGAGTAACTAACCTATGATAAATTATAGAGAGCTAAAAATAATGAAAAATTAATAAATTTAGATTTTGAGAACCTAAGAATTTTAATAGCAAATAGATGCATGATTTTTTTTTAATTTTCACCAAAAGCCTTAAATATATATTTACTCACCCTCTAAGAATAAAAAAATTAACTGGAAGTCTTACTATTTAATTTAGGGAAAAAATAACAATTTCAATTAATAAATGAATGATGTTATCACAATTAAATGAGCTTATTCAAAATTACAAAAATGCAAGCCCAGCCTATAAACACCCCTAAGTAATAATTGTTCAATGTCCATAAGAGTAGTTGAGATGTAAGCATTTTTTTTTGTTAAGGAGGTAAATTAAAGTAGCATCTAAACATATACAAAGTCAGCTTGTTTATTTGCAACAATAAATATATAACAATGACATATATAAGATAGAGTGTTTGTAAATAAAATACATTTTTATCCAATGTTAACCACTGAGCAATGACCACCCTTTTTTTGGTAAAGGAAAAAAGGAATCAAATCGAAGCATTACATGTTTTGTACATTGTGTCAGGTTGGGCTGGGCTTGAGCCAATTTGGGCCAAGTCAGTCCTAGTTAGCATAGGCCCAAACCCAATCTTGTACTTCAGGCCCAAACCCAACTATAATTTATGAGTTCGGGCTAGCCAAACTGATGGTTTCGTTAGCCTAAGTTATGAAATGAGTTTAAGCATCAATTTCATAACCATTCTTTTCATCATGGTCAATGGATGATGTTGAGATTCAACTGCTCCCATCTCTTTTGATTTCCATAATCTAAAGAGGAGTGTTATCTCTACTCTCAGGGCGTTCCTACTTTCAGCCTGAAGCAGCCACCCGTTCACATGATGATGAATATAGCATGCCAAAAAAGATTTTTTACCCATTCCTAGCCTCCCCATCTGTCATGATAAGGAAACAAAGAGGGCCTTGGTTGTAGTTGATGCAGCTGATGCCAATTCATCAATATGCTCACTGGGTTTGTCATGATGTATCGTGATAATGAGAGGATAGCTAGGGCTGCTAGCTCTTTCAAAACTGAGAAGAGAAACAAAGGGCGATGGTTGTTACTCCAATGTGGGAATGAGAGGATAAGGCTAGAAGAAAAAAACGATTATGCTGCTCCATAATGAATAATTGCTACATGGGGATGGGTATACTTGATTCATATTCTCAGTTTTTTTTATTAAAATAAAACAATGTACCAAGCTCCCTCTTTTCAGAAAGAAGATAGATGATGGGACTATGAAAAAGAGTTGTTAGTAATGTTTATCGAGAAAGGAATGTGGAAGAGATGAAGATATGAGAGGGATTTTGGGGGGTGCTTCCGTGAGAGAGAGAGAGAGAGAGAGAGATTCCATTATCTTATCTGCTCAACACTGATTATCTAAATTGAAAGCTCACCATCACTTTTTCCTCCAACAGTATTGTCCTATCGGTTCTAAATGTGGACCCAAAATCCAGCGGTGACAGCTCTATTGATCAAAGCCTCTGATTCCTCATGACTTGACTTGTTACGAAGAATACCATAATACTCCAATAAAGCCAATAACACGCCTGAATGAAATTCGAAGCAGATAACTACATCTCGTATCTTCTCGAATTACTACCGCCCAAGCAATCCATAAAACCCTGACCTTGATAGTTGGTTCAAGAACAAATATGACGAAATTATAATAGTAAAATCTGATATTTAAAGTATTCTAACAGTTACTCTGAAGATGATCAACAAATCTTAATTGGCATGAGTGAAAAAGATGAGTTGCTAGAAAGTCCTAATGACCAAAAGTTATTCGAGAGTTGAAGCTTGCTAGAGTTCAATCTTCTCTAAAATTCATTTACCGACCATGGAAGCTAGTGCAAACAAGTCCCTTGGAGAGATGGGTTAAAACAAATGAGAAAGACTTGTTACAACTTTCCAAAGCGTCGGGTCAATTTTCAAAGAAATAGACTGTTCATGATATAAGATTTGTAACGTATGAGTTACTCCAAACAAATAATAGAAGGCGTTACTGAGAGTTTACTGGGTGCCCTCTGTAACGTGTGAGTTACTCCAAACAAAAGAGAGGAAACATTATGGAAGGAGCTGATGACCTAAAAAGTTATTTGAAGTTTGTTGACGTGGCTTCACGAAAAAAGAGAAGTCCTATGTGGCAACAAAAGGAACACATACATGTCGGTCAAAGAGACATTATCACTCTACTAGTATAAACTAGCAAACAGCCCGTGCGATGCACGGGACCAAAATTAGATCAAATTAGCTATAAAAAAATTAAAATAACAGGATAAGAAATTTAAAAATACATAAAAATTTTAAAAACCCCGTGCAAGCATAGTGTGAAAATAAAAATTGAAATATCAAGATAAAAATTTAAAAACACATAAAAAAAAATTTAAAACCCCGTGTAAGCACGACGTGAAAATAAAAATTAAAACAAATAGACATGCTTATTATCTCTAAAGATTTATAGAAAGCCATAAATAACCATCTTATTTATATTTTGATTAACAATAGAAGATATTATAACATAGTTAAATTAAGATGCAAATGAATGTCTATGTTGGTTGTAATGATATAATACTTGATCTAAAGGAAAAGAAACGCACCCTCAACAAATACATTAAAAAAAAATGGAATGATCCAACTCTTATAATTAAGTTAAACAATTCAAGAAAACAGGTAAAATAAATAAAGAGCCAACTAATGCAAGTGATAAAAATAAGAAATGGTCACCTAGGTACACTAAAGAACCTTTAAGCTAATGTATAAGGATATTATAGAGCTTCCAAATCATAATATATGAAATATCATCCAAAAATTTAATCTAAAGATGATCAACAAATCTTAATTGGCATGAGTGAAAAAGATGAGTTGCTAGAAAGTCCTAATGACCAAAAGTTATTCGAGAGGTGAAGCTTGCTAGAGTTCAATCTTCTCTAAAATTCATTTACCGACCATGGAAGCTAGTGCAAACAGGTCCCTTGGAGAGATGGGTTAAAACAAATGAGAAAGACTTGTTACAACTTTCCAAAGCGTCGGGTCAATTTTCAAAGAAATAGACTGTTCATGATATAAGATTTGTAACGTGTGAGTTACTCCAAACAAATAACAGAAGGCGTTATTGAGAGTTTACTGGGTGCCCTCTATAACGTGTGAGTTACTCCAAACAAAAGAGAGGAAGCATTATGGACGGAGCTGATGACCTAAAGAGTTATTTGAAGTTTGCTGACGTGGCTTCACGAAAAAAGAGAAGTCCTATGTGGCAACAAAAGGAACACATACATGTCAGTCAAAGAGACATTATCACTCTACTAGTATAAATAGATAGATATTTATATTTGGTGATGAGGGTGTTCGGACTCGTAGAGCACCCAACTAAGCCCCGACTGGTGCAGACCCTCCAACCACACGCACAAAGTAAGTAGGGACAAATCATGAGGGTGGCCCAGAGGAGAAAGGAATCGCTCTCAATACCTCTGCTTCGAGAGGCGTAGTCATAGCCAGCACCCCAACCCCCGTTTGTTAACGTCGTGTCAAAAGTTGCCACACCACTGCTAAACCAATCGAACAGGGGACTTTTCATACTTTAGGAATTAACGACGTAGCACCACGGGTCCACGGCCACGTTGCACACCATAATCCTCAAGAGATTCCCGCTGTCCACAAGTGAAATGAAATGAAATGAAATGTGATCGACGGTAATGTCAACCAGCAAAGAAGATAAAGAGAGAGTGAGAGACACACAGAGAGCTCAGAAAGCAGAGCTCTAATGGCGGAGAAAACAAAAGAGGAGAAGCTGCAGAGCTCTAAAGGCGGAGGGATTGTGGTTGTCGATCCCAAGCCAAATAAAGGAATCGCTTCCAAATTTGTCGACTTAGTCGAGAAATTGATCGTCAAATTCATGTACGATCCTTCACAGCCTCACCACTACTTGTCTGGAAATTTCGCTCCGCTTGCCGATGAGACTCCGCCGTGCAAGAATCTCCCCGTTAAAGGATATCTTCCGGTGAGAGATTCCATTTTTTTTGTGAATTAACGAGGAGATTTTCTGATGTTTTATCTGCTATATTTCTGTAGTAGGAAGATGACTGAAGATTAGTTTCTTGCATTTGATCTTCTTTTAGTAATTAGAATTTCTGATGATACAATCGGATATTTTTCCTTTACTAGGATATACAGATGAGTTTCTATGAGGTTTTTTTAGACTTTTGATGATTTAGTTAAATTTCTATATGGAGCTTTAGTAATTTGTTCTGAACCGTTGATGAATAGGATGAGATGAGCATGGTACACTTTCCGAAACTTTGTTTCTTTCCTTTTTCCTTTTTATTCTTCCATCATGATGAGATTCTCAGGTTCTCTGACGACTAACTGAAATTGTTCTTATGATTCCTAATTTTATCTGGAGTTTTCACTTTAATATTCTCATAATGGAGATGGAATTCTGATTTTCCTTTTCATTTCCATGGTAATTTTTGAGACTTATGAATGTACAGAGCTTAAGATAAGATTCAAGCATTGAGCTATCATTTTTGAAACTGAAACATTGTTTTCTTTGTGGAAGCTTATAGTTTGAGCTGCTTTGAAAAAATACAGCTGATTTTTTTTTTCCTGTGAGTATAGATGAATTTTTTGATCATTTTTGGATAGTCGAGCTATAATTTTCCATGCTTATGGGGGGAATTTTTCATCACAGGAGTGCTTGAATGGGGAGTTTGTCAGGGTTGGTCCTAATCCAAAGTTCGCTCCAGTGGCTGGTTATCATTGGTACTTTTCCTTCTCTGTTCGGAATTTTTTTCTAAACTCCGACATGGTTCTCTGTGGATAAACATACCCTTTCTGAAGAAGGGACATATCTAAGATATTTTCTTCTTCTTCTCCCTCTCTCTAGGTTCATATCTAAGATGTTTTCTTCTTCTTCATATATGATGACAGCTGTGCTTATTTCTTTGTTACTCTGTGTGCAGGTTTGATGGAGATGGGTGCGTGTTTTTCTCTTCCTTCACAACCGTTAATACTCTGTTTTAAAGTATACTTCAAGTTTTTCAGAAGAAGGATGGTTTTGGCTGCATGATATAATGCTTATCACATTATTTAGTAATATGTTTAGTTGCATAATCTGTCACAAAATCCTCCCAAAATTTTCAGGGTGATTGGAATATCTCCTCTAATATGCTGTTGTCCATCCTTTGAAAATGTTTTTGCTACATAGAATCACTTGTAATATATTGGTATTATTAAATTTACCACCCAAAGGCCTAGTTTAAAGTGATTCAGTGGCATGTTGTCTCCCAAGTGACGTGATATTCTGATGGCAAATGCTCTCCCTATATATTTGAATTAGAAGAATTCTATTCACTCACAGTTACGATTCTAACAGGTTGTGCAACAATTAAAGTTAGAAGACTAATTCCTTGTGTCACGGAAGAGACTTTCTAGTTTCTTCTCACGTTGAGTTTTTATACTAGCAAATGGAATTGAAACATGAGAATTGTAGATTCTAAGTGCAAGAAATATACACAAAGTCTATATTGGTAAAAATTAATATAACCCAGAGATCTAGTTTTCGACTATGAAGACTCTTATTAGAATATACAATATGAAGGAGAACAATATGAGTAGTTGTAACAAGAGAGGAATATTAGAAGGTTTCCCAAACTCATTAAAATATAGTATCATCTAAATAGTAGTAGAATACGAAACAGTGATTTTTTTTTGAGAAGAAAGGCGTCTGTCATATGAATGCTTAATAGTAAGATGCTCTAATCTCCATCTTCCCTTAGTGTGACGGTTTCTAATGCCATGAAATTGTTAAATTCATAACCAGAAGTTTAAATCTAAGCTGCAAAAATTAGTCAGTGTGGTCAAAATATAATTACGTATTCCAAATGGTTATGTGCATCCCGATCATCTTCAGCCATCAGATTGCTGTCGTATATTGAGTATTGTTTATTTCATTATGTATTCTTACAACCTTACTAATTATTTTGAATTTTGAACAGTTGTAACTTGTAGTGATGGACTAAATCCATTCTTAGTACTTTGCAAGGCAACATATGGCTTTTGATAATTTCCTTAATATTGCAGCATGGTTCATGGTATGCGCATCAAAGATGGAAAAGCGACCTATGTTTCGCGTTATGTTAGGACATCGCGTCTTAAACAAGAGGAATTTTTTAGCGGATCAAAATTTATGAAGGTACTCTAGTAACCACTTTAGCAAAACTTTGTTTACACCGTTTAATGCATTTATAATTAGAATTTGATATGTGTTTACAATTCTTGTAGAGTAAGTTAGTAGTTTTTCACTTTAGCATCATTTGTTATTAGAAAATCATGTTATTTAAGTTTGATCAGAAGCATCCTACTCTATATTATAAGATTGCCTCTTCCTCTCAATTTTATTCCTGTGTAAATAGTCATTCATTAAAGGAAGAAAAGAGAAGAACAAACCAAACCATAAAAGGAAACAACAACAATAACTAAAAAACATAGTTCACAAGTTGGTGAACTAAACAAAAAATACAAGGAGGGAAATGAGGCAACATAGTGGGTTAAGAAGATGAAACCTACACCACGGAGAGTAACAAAACCGACTTCTCGAAAACTGGCCGAAAAGAAAGCCAGCCCCAAACAAGCTGGAATATCCGGATAATCCTCCCTCTAAACCTCTACCCAATTAGAGAGAACCCCTTGAAAACTCTACGATTCCTCTCCTTCAGAGAGACCAGGCTACAACCCAAGGTAAGAGCTACTAGAAGTCTGCAGACGCCTCCTGCAGATTCGTTGAGAGCCAACAAGAGAGGAAATCTTGAAAGGAGTCAGAGAAGACCGATCTGATACCCAACCGGAGAAGGAAATAGGCCAAGGAGCAATGCAACAACAAGTGATATGATAAATATGGTTTATATCATTTAATATATAAATTAAATTAAAACATAACTTAATTAGTATGTAACTACTTGTTTAATTACATATTTATCTATTATGCCCAAGGCTTTCAGATATAGAACATTAGTTTTTCTAATGTATAGAAGACTAATATACAAATGGGGTAATGGGATGCTACTAATAGAGGTACAATAGTGTTTCTTAAAGTTTAAGATTCAAAATATTTTGATATATACGAAATTGAAGTGATTATAGTGGGAAAGCATTGTTTTAAATAAAAAAAGCTTAAAATTAGATGAACCTTAAAGAGGAGCAGCTTGGTGATATGTACTTTGGAGATCCCATAATCATGATATTGTGTCACTTGCAGATTGGAGACCTTAAGGGGCTGTTTGGATTACTTATGGTTAACATGCAAATGCTACGAGCAAAACTGAAAGTATTGGATATTTCATATGGAACTGCGACAGGTAGATTTGTCGACTATGCTACAAATAATTGATTTCTTTATCAGTAGCTTCATTGCTACTTTGCTAGAATATTTTGTGGGTTTGTGCACCTCTTCTTATTTAATTATAATTATTATAAGCAATGCTGTAAAATGTGAAGGCGTGAGGTGAGACATTAGGACCTCAAGATGCGTGAGACGTAAGCATCACAAGAAAGCTTCATGCTCTCTAATTTTAGCAAATAAATAAAATATAAAAAAAATTGCAAAAAGATTCAAAAAGTTAATGAAAGATTACAATATATATATATATATTTGTGTACATTGTGTGTGAGTGTGAGTGCACACATACATATGTAAATTAGTTGAAAGTTGAAACGAATAACAAATTAGAAAAAAAGATATTTGAGTATCAGTTGTGGCTAAAAACCTAATTTTAGTTAATGTATGAGATTTACGTAATAAACATAAAGCGAGCTTCAAGGCATGAAACATGTGGCTCATGAAGTTTTAAGCCTCATGGTTGAGCCTCAAAGCTTTTCCTTAAGCCTCACCCCGAGGTGAGCCTTGAGGCATAATGTCACGGCCTTAGTTATTTCCCCAACCTTGACCGTGCGGCACTCATGCTAGAGTCTGTCCTAGACGAGTCAACCTTACCCTGAAGCTAGTAGGAGAGAAGTAGGAACACCCTTTGGAAGGAAACAACCCTTAAGAGAACACTTGCTCTTATTACTCAAGATGTTTACACTAGCTTGGATACCACTCTTTGCTTCCTTACAAATGAGGGGTCATCCCTTTATATACATCTCATGGGAAGCTTCTAGACTCTAGAACATTCCCACCTCATTTAGAGGATTTTTCTAGAAACTCTATCACCTCCTTTACAAGAATCTTCTAGAAATCCTACTTCTAGACATTCCTACCACCTCCTCTCTAGGAACCTTCTAGAGAGTTTCTACACTATTTCCCTAGGAATATACTAGACACCTTACTAGTATATATACAAGCCTCTACTACAAAATTTGGGGTGTAACAATAAGCCTCACACGCTTTTTAAAACATTGATTATAAATAACCTTTTACCTCACAAAAAAATAAATTATTATAAGTAACCTATTACAGTTCCAAAACATTATGCCATTTATGATCCTGTTAAGCGTTTGTGCAAGATTTCTTGCTGGAAATGAACTGCATGATTTCTTGCTGGAAATGAACTAACTATTTGTGACTCTCTGCCAGCTAATACAGCTCTCATATATCATCATGGTAAACTTTTGGCACTCTCTGAAGCGGATAAACCTTGTAAGCTATTCTCCCCCCTCTTTGGCTTTTTTCTTTTTTAAGTAAACTTTTTAAGTCTTAACTTAGTTGGCAAATGAAAAGTAAGTCTCTTCATGATGACCCAAAAATTTCAGTTGAGATATCTCCATGCCCCCATTACTTTCTCTTTTTATGCGGTCATGCAAGAGAATCTCAGAAGCAGCAGCAATTTAGTTCAGTCATATTTTTATTTAGGGACTACATCAAATGTTGAGCTGTTTCTGAGCCCACTTTCAGTCCGTAATTAGAAATATAAAAAGGTGTAAAAATCGACACATTTCGGTGGTGTCCGAAGTGAAATCCACCTGTATTTTAAAAATACTGGATTTCATGACACGTTTCGGTAAACTTTGATGGAACCCAAAAAAAAAAATTTAGAAAAAGGCTGAACTTCAGTCGAAGTTCACCGAAGCCAACAGAAAGGTCTGCAAAATGTAAATTACAGACTGTCTTTGCCACTTTGGTTGCAGACTTGCAAACAAGCATCCAAAAAAAGAAAAATTGATTCCCACGGATTGAAATCAGTCCCACTTACCAAAATGGCTTCAATCAATTTGCTAGTTGATACAGAAATACACCTAAAAAGTAAGTAAGCTGCAGACCTACAGTCTACATGCTACATAAAACCTGTGAGGAAGGCCATTCACTCTTCTATAAATCTCAAGAATTTTAATGGTAGACATGCATAATTCATCCTCTATAGACAAATTTTGAACTAAATACTTTGTCTACTCAAAGAGAGAGTGAGTCTAAAGGAGAGTGTTCCTAGCATTAATCTTATTATAAATCATAATTTATTATTCTAATAAGATCCCTATATGTCTTTTTCCTTTCACTTGTTATCTATGTAATATGATTATGCCCATAATGGCATTTTAGTAATACTAAAAAATTAAATAATTTGCTAATGGTATTTTTCATAAATTAAGTATTATTTAACTACCCCTATTATTTCACATTTTTTACATGTTTTATAGGTAATAAGAGTATGCCGATAAGGGCTTTTTTGAAATACTAACATTTTGATTAAAGAGTTAGCTATAATTTATAAGTTATCATAATATTTTTAGTACAAAAAAATGATGAGTTATGTAAAAAATATATTATATGACAAAAAAGTTAATGTGGTAAAAAATTAATATCGATTTATATATACACAATATTAAAAAAATCAATAAAAGTTTAATACAATGCTTTTATTTTAAGGATTATAATTGAAATTCATGCCTTTTTTTTGGAAGGTAAATGTGAAAGGTATTGACATTAGTATATTGTTATTAAGTTATGAATTTTAATATGTTTCTATTGGTGTTATTATTAAAGCTCATAAGGTATAATACTATATACTATTCGAGCTCATCAATTGCAAATAGAGCGAGTGTTAGCATAATAAATGTGTCCTAATTATCGAATATTTTACGAACGTTTAAATGTTTGCCTTCAGTAAGTTTTTCACATGGTTTGCTATACTAATGGTAACATGAGATAATCTTAAAGAAAGAGAATACAATGGGCCGTTACAGTATCCCCTTCACGTTGACAAGGATAAAAAAATGTAGTTTATAAAAATTAAATATAGAATATGAAGACAATATCACGAGGGCCCAGACAAGCAACAACCCGTGTAACTTAACATGTTTCGTCCACATTGTGATACTCTACATCTTGCTCCATGTAAGTATATGAATGCTTAGATGCAATATTTACCTATAGTATTGGGAATCTCTTAAGTGTTTCATCGTTAGATTTTCAATTTTTCTTTCAAGTTTCCTAGAGCTTTTTCAATTTTTACATAGTTCTTGTGACGTCCTAATCTGTTTTCGAATGTGTCCCACTTCCCTTAACGAAGCGAGTTTTATAATGGAAACTGATTTCGTACATGTGACTAGAAGTATATCTACCATTCTCAGACATCGTTAAAGTTTTTGGAAGATGGAGATCTGTCCAACCCTTGGACTGTTGAGTATGATTAAGCGAGTGGGCCAGTTCTGGGTCGCGCTGCGTCAGGGGGGGTTGCCAAAGGTCGAGCCGCAGTTTACTGTTACGAAACCTATCCTCAAAGAATGGATTTGTCGAGGTGAACTAGTGATAGTGAGGGACCTCCATTTGTTGATTTTTTGGTGTGTTACCGGGTTGCATGCCGGGGAGGCTCGATGTTGACCTTTGTTATTCCCATCACGCACGCGCGATCGTCGACTTACCGGGGGTCTATGTTTCGAGGGCTGTGTTTCATGCAATGAACCAGTACCGATAACATGATCCGGTGGACTCCTACATGATGCAGTGGGTGATCTGGACTTTTGCCATCACTGTAAATTACGCAATTTCATGCATCTGGTGCCTGTTTGTACTGGTGGGTCCTACCAAAGGTACCATCGATTTTGGTATGCAGGTCTTGCATTCTGAATTTGTTCGGTTACATAGTATATATGATCCTTGATACTAAGTAATGGAAAAGGTGTCATATTTGAGACTGCGTGTATTCAAAGTGATGCAGACTTAAAGATTGAACTCCTATTCAATACTTTCAGATGGCTAAAAACCATTTGGTGACAGCTTCACTAATGTGCTTTTCACAAGATCTCAAACAGCTATTTGTATCAGCCAACAGATTTTTTTATACAAGTGCATGGGAGTGTGGTCAAGGTACGTGGTTCGAGGGTTAAGGTGTTGTTGTCCCAGTTGTGGGTGTTTTTGTTGTGAGCATTTTATTTACATCTTCAGATAAAAGCAGTGTTTATTGAGACGTGTCCTATGTTCTTGTGTGTGTCAGTTCCCTCTGTGTTTGGTGTTCTTCTGCGGTTAGTGTTTTCTAACGTGTTTTCTTCGATGTGAAGGCGTCTATGTCTCGTCGTTTGTTGTCAAACATTTGGTCCTCCTAAATACAAATTGATCTAATACAATGTAAGAGATCACTTCTCCGTTCTCCATTTTTGCTTGGTCAGTTGGGGGGAAGTGTTGGCCGGGTTTTTTAAAATTATGGGCTGGAAACCCTCGAAAATCTGATATTTGGCCACTGATGTTGTGAACGCACATAATGTGTGGACTCTATGAGTTATATGCAATAAAAGGACTAGAGGTTCCTTGCGCTTCCACCATAGATATACAAAAATTATAAGCTCAGCCGTTAATACATCTCTTTCTGCTTGCCACGTCAAACTCATTATGCAGGGAAGCACGGAGGGTTTGCGAATGTGAGCTGAGATCTTAATTGCTTGTTTTAGAACGCTTGCAGAAAAATCTGCATTTGATAATTCATGGGAGGGTAATGGTGAGTGTGCCCGACCTAATGGAATTTTGGATGTAAAACCAAGGGGCATCGTGATGCTCATTGTGTTTGGGCCTGCTTAAATGCAACATATATAGTTAAGTGAGATGATAGGGCCATTCAGAGGCATCAAACGTATGCCCAATGTTGTGATCTAGCTATTGATAGGCATACTCATCTACAATGTGGTCCCTGACCTGTATTCAGCTTCCGAGCATACGGATGCATGCCACTCCTTGCACTGTGCAGATTGGAGAATTAGCCCTTTGCAAATACTATAAACATAGTATTTGAGGTCTCTATTTTTTGATCAAATAGCCTGTAGAGCTGCAAAAGGACTAAAATAAATATGTAGTTGATCTCTTCATACACCTCAGCCCTATCAAAGATGCTACTAAGCCAATATTTTGGGAAGTTTAGTTTGCCTCTGGGTTGATAGATCCTTACCGTTTTTTGAATTACGCCTGGTAGGTCTGACGCATCGGTTATTTTGAGCAGGTAATGAGACTCATGATGTGGAGGTATGTGTCAAAGAGAAGTAATGGTTGGGTTCCTAGCAATGGCACGATATTATGAGCCTCTTGACAGTTTGTTGGATATCCGGATAATGATCTGGTATTCACTCTCCATTAGAGAAACAAACTAGGACCTTAAAATGCGGGATGTTCGATAAGGGTGCAGTAGTAGGGATTTATGAATGAGAATAAGTTACAGGCCAAGGGTGGTTTGAGTTTTTCGTAGAGAACAACCCCTTACGGGGAACCGCCACATCCATGCGGTCTGTCAACAGTTATCTCAGGCTGCAACACCTAAAAAAAAGGGCCTGCCATAGACACACGAGTTGCCACTGCCACTGTACCGTTGTTGTGGCTACACTGGATAGAGCTCTTTCCCTCGCTGAAGAGGTGGTGATTAAAGTTACATGTGTTTTGCTTTTATTTTTGTGTGGTCGAGGCCTCTTTGTTAGTCCTTTTTATTTAATCTGCCGTGGATTGTTTTGCCTTCCCGCTTTGCATATTTGTGTTGTTGTGTCATATCACAAATGGTAAATTTTTTTTTTTTGTTGTTTTTTTACTTGTGTATGATCCATGTTCAACGCCCTCACTAGACTAGAAATTTAGTCCAAGATAAAATATGTCGGCATCATCAAGTTAACCCAACCACAAAACAGACTGAGCACTGTTTTACACACATTGAAGCCCTCAGACTGTAACGAGACAATTATCTATCCAAGAAACTTCCGTGATGAAACACTGAAAGACCTAGAAAAACTAACGTCCAGGTAGCACCACATCACGACAAATTTTTTTAGAATTACCAACTCTCTAGTAGCCCCAAAATGCTAGTTTCTCGAATAGTAGGTTGTGCTTAGAAAAAAAATCTCAACAACATCTCAAGATCAGGCTGCTGATCAATCTGAGATACAAATAGAACAAACTTTGTAAAACTCAAGAAAAATTCGCTCTAAGTCATAGGGTAGACTGGAAACGGTGCCAACTAGATCATTTCTTCTACCCAAGACCCCGTACTAACGCCGATAGCAGAGTCGAGGAATGTCGCAATTGCAAACACAGCTTTCCGTATCATAGTTGAACACTATCTATCAATTGAAATATTGTTCATTATGACTCTTCATAAAATGACAATGGTTAGGGTAAGTTAGTATCAACTACAAAATCAGACGATGATTCTTTGTGATCATTCTATAGCTCAAGGTTGATAGTTGTTTGGCTTTACAGTACGAACGTGCAATTGGGTGGGACACTACTCTCACCTCAAACTGAAGAAACTCAATGTTCTTAATGCTGTCGAAAATTAAGTTCTGGAGTGGAAGTTATAATTCAAACCAACATGATGAATAAAATCCATGCTGCATTGTGTAACTTTGATCTTCTCCATCGCCAAACACTCTTAGGAGATGCCTTCAATAAGCAAGAGTAGAGTCTTCTGATATCCGTCCACAACTCTACGATGTAGAAAATTTCAAGATTTTAGAGTTACAAAGATTCCCATTTCTTACAAAAGTTCATGATGCTTGAACGAGTTGTTCAATCAAACTTTTCATGGAAATAAAATTTTCTTTCCTGGATTACCAAGTTTATTTGCAGAAAAGGTTAGTTAGAAAAGATTAACTATGCAACCCAGTAATGGAATCATAGGCGGAAATAAAGCACGACTTATAAAAGTAAGTAAGTTAGTATGAGGAAACATAATAACAGTTCATTGAGAATCAAGAGAATGTTCATTATTGCAAAAAGTACTAACTCATCTGGTTGGTACCTTTGAGAAATAGACCTGTTTGAGATGAGTTACCACACTTGGAGAATCACCTTTGGAGTGAAGTGTAATCTCCTGTTTACAATTTCTTTGCAAATAAACAAATAAAAACTGAGATACAAAGGATAAACTTCCAATCTAACTCAACTTCCAATTTCCACTTGTGCTGGTGAAGTCATGTCCGTAGAGTGCTCTTGTAGAGTTAAGATCGGGACTTGAAACACCTTTTTCAAAGTTCCAAACACTTGAGTTGGATGATTTGAACGTATCGTGTGTCTTTTGTGTCCGGCTTTCTGTTGCTGTATGTTTGTGTGCTTGTTGAAATGCTTTGTACCTTGGATGATGTGTTGTGTTTGTCATTGGTGCCGGGTCCTTGATTTTATTGTATTTCTTTAAATGATTGATTGTGGTCTACTTTATAGTCTTTTCGCGCCCTTAATATTTTGCTGTTGTCGTTGTCCTTTTTGAGTCACATTCTTAGTCAAAATAAGTAATGTGAAGCGCTTTTGACTGGAAGTGAGAAGTCTGCGTTTTATTTGTGGCTTGAATGAGTTAACTTTCGTTTCAATAGGCCGTATATGGAGAATCTCTTTCCACCATTTGGTGCTTTAATATGGGGAGAACTGCTTTTACTACTTTTCTTGATTCGATGAGTGTGATCTACTTTTGTGAGCAGTGGGGGTGGGGATGCCTTATTGTTGACTTGTGGGTTGAAGGTATGCCATAAGGGCAATCACATGTTCGATTGTGTCCGTACTAAATTTACGGAGGTGCTTGAGGAAGCTGCAGGTCATACATCACTATCAACCAAGTTCAAAAGTTCTTGTTTAGGTTTTGGATTTCGTGTCAGTCTTTGAGGTGATGCTGCAGAGTCTAGATTGGGTTTGCGTTTTTGTAAGTGAAGAATTTTGAGGAGTTTGGTGTCCTAATGTATTTGAGATGGCAAATTTGATTATTAAGTGGGAGCCATGACAATACGGCTTCAGGAACTCTTTTGTGTGAGGGTTAAATAGTCCCCCGCATTTAACCTTAAATTGTGTGCACCGAGAAAGGAAATGTTGGGAAGATATAATAGTGACAAGATTAGCACGAGGGTAATCCCGTCAAGGTTGACATTAGTAAAGAAATGTAAAGAGCTGAGGATATAGGGAAAGTTCCTAGTAATAAGAAACTTGTTTGAAAATGTAAAAAAAACCTTGGAGAGCAATTGGAGGAAGAACTTGCATGAAGTGGCCCAAAATCTGACGCACCATTGTGTCAAGAACCCGGTAAGGAACATTGAATTGAACTTGAAATTGTAAAATAGAACCTCTAAGAGACTCTGATTGTTTCTTGGTTTTTGAATAAAAAGCCATTATCCATGTCTCGTTGGTAATCCCATCCTTTCCATGGATGAGGTTAGAACTCTTTTAAGAAGTTCGAGAGAAACTCATATTGTGCCTCCAGGCAGATGGAGGTATGACTTGAATAATCTTACGGTCAGAATGTGAATCATGTCCTTGTTGAAATTGATCAGATAATGCTTTGATATTAATTGATTTAGTATCATAATGACTGAATTTCATGAAAAACTTTGGTCTTTTTGGCGAGAATCGTAGTAGGAACGTGCCAGTGTTTTTAAATAAATAGATTTTGAGTAACGCAACTTTTGGATTTGGAGAATAAATTCCCTTTTCAGGGGGGGGGGTGGTTTTAAATAGAAGGTTGTTTTGAGGTGTGTGTCGCAATAATATGGGGATCACTGGTCAAATGTGTTTTTCGTATTTTGAAAGAGTCGTAGGATAGTAATTCCGAACAGCTTGGTGTGTGGTTGTTGGGGACAACAGATCCCATTTGAAACCTTTTAGGATGTAGCATTTTGCAATAGTGTGGTTGCAGTAATCATCGAGGTATCAAAGCCGTGAGGATATGATAAGTAATTCGGATTGATTCGAAGTTAGCTATTAGATAATGTTCCATATATTGCGGTTATAATAGTTATTCCTAATCAAATGGTTGACCTTCGAGGCGGAGTACTCTGGGTACCGGTTTGTAATTGCTAATAGTCGCTTCGGCTTTGTGAGCCGTTATAGGGACAAGCGAACCCAAGACCCTGCAGTGATACCATTGTGACATCAAATATTTATTAGATCAGACATATTTGTTAAGTTAGAATATAGTTATGTTCTAAAAGTGAGTTCTTTTATTCGATCCAGGTCTTCTAGATCATTTTTCATCTGATTAGCTACAAAAGAATGTAATAGTGAGACACAGATGTTGCAAATTAGAACAAAGAATGTTTATGGGTAATTGGAAAATACTAAAAAATACCAATTTAACAAATTTACAAAAGGAACCTTATTTATCAAGTTGATGATTCAAAGGTCAAAGGGTGTAGAAACCACCCGTCATTAGAAAGTGCTCATGAATCCAATTAACTTTGGTTTGTGAGTCAAGCTTAGAACAACATAACTCAAATAAAAATGTTCTTACTATGAGAATGGGGGTCCCAAATTGTGCAGTGTAGACGCTGTTAACACGAGACGGTTTTTTACGCATACGTTCAATTGTGGTGCTTGTACCTTTCGAGACTATAGACATCTCAATTGCCAGAGATTCTTATTAGGTAAGTTCAATCAGTTTATATGATGGTCCAAATACTGTTAGATTGTTCCCAAATTTTTTGTGTCTACTCCACGATCCAAACATTTTCCAACATTATTACATCTGTAACACTGCACAAATGTGCGTACTATGTCTTCCGCGGGATCTCAGCCTCGTAATTTGATTTAGAATTCATTACCAGGTAAGTGGACTAACATTAATCCTCTGCTGTTAACACAACCCCACGGAGAAACATTATTCGGCTTCAAGCAAATCTCAACAAATCCAACATGAGCATTGACGAAAACCATGCATGTGGAAATGAGCTCATTCTACCCTCAACCTGGAGTCTTTCAAAAATGGAAGTAGCTGGGTTGTGGAAATAACAGAATAAACCGTGCGGACAAATGATAAAGTAACAGCACACAAACAACACACGCAAGGGCAAACCAAGAGTAATATCCGGTTCTTGCAGTAACCGTGGCCACATCCACTCGGTCAGATCCGATTGCTTCTACTTTATTGAGAAGTAAGCCTTGAGAGCACCGTAGTACAGGATTCTTGTACTCTATTACTCTTCCTCGTCAGTATTAAATCCAACCCAAGCGCGCTAGAGCCCCTTCAGCATACCGCCACCGGTTCCAGTCACCTTCTCAATGACTCAAGGCTGCAGTCCCTATTCTACATGCCACGTGCAGCCTTTTTCCAAGTCCTAGTATGCTTTGACCCTTTCTATGCGCTCGCCACTCCCCATAGAACTACCAGGGGGCTCTTCCCGATACGAAACCCGGCGCGCCTCTCTCGCTGCCGGAGCCCTAAAACATGTCAGCCTTGTGCTCGATAACCATTCCTAGAGCTCTAAGTTCGTATTTATAGGCCGAATAAGAGACCCCTCTGACTAATAAAAAGTCCCCATGTCGGAGTAGGGTTTCCCAAAGGCATAATACACTGTGAAAATATCAATTTCCCGAAGAACCACGCAAAACGGCGCCGTGGGCGATCGATTCCCCACTTGGTGGCGATCTATCGGCCGCGTTTGGGTTTTTGCCTATTCGAGCAAATTCCGACGTACCTCTACCCAAGATTGATGATTATAATATAGACCAATACCGACATCCAAGAATGTAGAAATTATATTTTTTCCTTGCTTGCCTGAAATCTTTCACAAAACAAATTTGCTTTAGAGATTTGAACCAAATCCCAAGTAGCTTCATGGTTCTGCAGGTTCTTCGTCAAATATGCAATTAATCGGAATTAGAACTTCAAAAAGTATCTCAACCATATGTACACAGATCACGTATGAAAACTCACATCAAGGGAAGAAACTGTTCCCCAAGTCATCCCACAATGTCACCATCACAATCTCAAATGAGATGAGCCTCTACTCTATGCTTAGGTCTTAGACAATAATTTGAATGGCAGATTTGTCTATGAAAAATTTTTATTTCTCAGAAAATAATACAAAAGGAAATAGGAATGGGTGGTGTTGTGTTCATAAAACATTTTCAAAGAAAATCCCAATCCAACGAACAATATGGTATGACTTTCTTGAAATGGTCATAATATATGGGTTGTTTGTTCAATGTGTTTTGAATTGATGCAGACACAATTCAATTTTGCATTATTTTGTCAAAATTGTATTGAATGGCACTGAAGTACATCTTCATCCCATGGCAAACCGTTCGGGGAGACAGGCTGTAGATCATGACATCCGTCCATTAGGGAACCAATCCACATCGAACTAAAATACACACTCGACTGCTGTCTCGATGTTAAACGTGTGAATGATATTTACACAACCTCCTAATGCCAAGATATCTAAAGAAGTAGGAACACAATCATTCAGCCGACCACACGTACACACTCATGCAACTCAACTTGAATAGAAATTTTAGTCCAAAGATAACATATCCATCACAATTCAACCACAACCAAAACACAAACACAAACACAAACAACCGAGGTCCATTTTTACAACACAGAAGCCCATCATACTTACGTAGACAATTATTAGCCAGGAAAACACGTGTCTCCGAGTGAATCAACACAAGACTAGGAAAAACTAGACATTCATCATCTACAATGTGTTCAGCATGTCCCTTACCTCTCCAGTAGCTCACCTGCTAGTTCTCGAACATAGTAGTGTTCTTAGACAAAAGTCTCAACATATGACATAGTCAGAACGATGACTCGATCAATCTGAACTTGACACGAGTAGAATAAACTTGTGCAAAAGGCAAGAAGTCGCTCAATCACGAAGTTAGACTGTGAAAACACGCTCTAACTAGGAGATTTCTATCGCTAACCCTACGCATGGGCCCTATATGCAGATCAGTGAACGGTAGATAAGTCACACATCTGCCTATCCAAAAAGCTTGAAAAGCTATTTATATATGGAACGATTGTTAGTATGACGGAATACATTTCTTAATACTCTTCCAGCATGACAATGGTTATTGCAACCGGCAAACCAAAACATGAATTCTTTTGATGAAGTTCTGGAGGCTTCAATTGATAGTCGCGTGGATTTGATCTGGCGAACTCAAAGGATGGTTAGGGGGATCACTATCTCACTCCAAATTAGTCGCAACTCCAGTCTTAGCTGTCAAAATAATCTGATGGAAGTATAATTAAGGAACGCCACAATGATGAAGAAATCCAAGATGCAGGTGGCAACTGGTTGATCTTTCGCTCCAGTCGTGCGAACACTTCTTAGGGGACCTTAAAAATTAAAGATAGATCTTTTGAATATTCTCACAATCTTCGATGTATAAAAACTTTCAGAATGTTAGATACACACAGCTACATTTCTTACAAAAAGTCATGGATGGCTGGCATTTGGTAATAATCTTTCTAAAGAAAATTTATATTATAGAGTATCTCCGTGAATTTATGTTCCAGACAAGTTAAGAGACCAAAAATGTAGGACGAAATATAATGGCCGAAATCCCTTATGATGAAGCTTGCGTTCTGGTGGATGGTCTTATCACCAATATTATTGCATAAGGGCATTTCATGTGTGTACCGGACCTATGTGTCTCGAAAGAAACTTCTAAATAGAGTCACAATTTTATCAGCTGCATGCCAAGAGATTGTTCTGTAAATATTTGGGACAGCTTTTGATACAAAGGCGGTATTAATAATCGTTGGATTCTCATTGTGGTACAAATTTGAGTTAGATTATCAAACCAATTAGGGTAGTGGTGGAGCTGGGACATATCAGTAGTAGCCAAAAAAGAGTTTTTAATCGTCTGAGTCGGAATTGTACATCCTGCAAAAATCCGATTTTGGCAATAAGAGTAATAATGACTGGTGATTAATGTTGTCAAGAATGGTGACTCATGGCAGAGTGGCATGCCCATGGCGCAGGACCGAAAAGAGCCCACATAGTCCTCCATCAATCAGCTACAGTAAGAATGCAGATTCTCCAAGCCAACAGTGAAAGGTAGATTCTTCAATCAGTTCCAATACAGTCAAGCAAGTCAAAGCATTCCATTATTTACTTTTGACTCAATCATGTTACTTAAAAGACAAACAAAACGTTCTGTAACATGAGACACGATAATAAGTCTGACCCGTTAATCATTTAAAGAAGACACGTAAAGCAAAATGCGGATACAGAGGACAAATCTATCACTTAAGTATGGGGGGGTTTACAAGGATTTCATCAAGCAAAAAAATAGCAAAGCAAAAGCAATAGATTTTCAAATCTCCAGTCAGGTGTTTAGAATTGAAGGGTTTTCAAGGTCCGATTCTCAAATCTTTAATAGCTAGGATTTCAAAGCATAATGTCAAGCAGCGTTGAAATTGGAAGTTAGGGTTAGAATTGGATATTTTAATCTGTTGTTAAGTCTCACGGTTTGTTATTTTATTTTCAAGAAGTTGTAAGCAGGAGATTACACGTTTCACGTCAAAGGTTTTTTCTCAAAGTTTGTAACTGTCTATCTCAAATGTAGTGACCAATTAGTTAGTGTACGTGGTTTTCATGTGATTAAATTATCACTCCTTTAACCATTGAAAAGATATTCAAAGCTATTTGGATGCTAAAAAAAGAAGAAGATATCACTATCGAAGGACTCTCCAAAGGAGAAATTAATCGATTGGCAATAAATGAAATCGGTTCCGATTTAAGGCAGATAACGCAAATCATGTAATCTCAATTAAAAAGACAACATTTCCAATCTCCGCACCACGGTGGATGAAAGCACTCAGTACCAGTAATCAGAAGGAGTCTCTACGATAATGAACACGCAAGAATTGCATCAATTTCTTAGACAAACAATTTAGCAAAAATGTAAGTAAACTCTGCAAGTTTGTAGAGTAAATAAAGTAATCAGCTAGATCAATTTCCTCCATCGCTTTCAGGAATAGTGTCATTCAATCAGAAAACGTGTATCGACTGAATGCATGTTTGTAGTTGTATCTTTTTTCAGCTATTGTGAATTGTGGCCAAAACCAGTTTGTCATATCGAATTTGTTGATAATAGTTTTTGTTGTAATTTTACTTTGGAGAAGACTCGTGTTTTTATTTGGAATGAGATCCCTAATCCATTGTTTACAACTTTCTTGGAGAGGGTTTATAATTGATTACTATAATCTTGGTAGTGTGCCTTTCTATTTCAACAAAAAAAAGCTACACAACAACTCCAAGGAAAGTTAGATTTACGGATGTATTGTTTTATTGAGTAGTTGTCCGTGAAATGTTTCTTATTTGGTCAAGATTCTAACAATTCTTAGTTTTCATTTTGAATTGGTCGGAGCTGTTCGTTAAGATGGTTTTGAGTTGCATGTTAAGGCGTGGGAATTAAGGGCGTTGCTATTCTGTATATTTTTGGTTTTTCCTATGCCAAAAAAACATTGAGAAAATCAGAGATACTTCCCTAAACTTTCCTGTTGTGACAGTTTGTCTTGTGAAAATTTTTGAATTTGTTGTATTTCCTCATCAGTAAGTTGTCATCATTGTGTTGTTTATATATTAAATTTCTGGTTTGAGAAACAGATTTTGTTTTTGTTTTTTGTTGTGTTGTTGGAAATTATGGGTTAAGGGAAGGTTCAGTTAAAAATTGGAGAAGTTCCTTTTATTGCATCGATATCTTTAAGGATGTGGTGATGCTAAATTTGAAATTGATTTCTTGATCAACATTGATGCTTGAATTAAATTTGCTTCGTGGTAACCTACAGGGTTTAATTAAAGTCCAAATTGGATCTTGGGAGAAGACAGCCATCAAGACCATGGTAGTTTGATTAGCCTTGAAATAATAGTGGTTGAGATGGTTTCCAATGCTGATCAATAGAGGATGCAGTATATCAACACTCTCAATATAAGTAAGTTGAAGGAAACTAGTCAAGGGGAATATCATTCAGAGTTGTTTTGAAATTCGGATGTAGCATTTTTGAGTCAGCGGTATGTCAAAGCACCCAGTATGTATCTTTTGTGATCAAGATATGTTCTGCAAAAGACCGACAAAGCAATTGAATTAATGGGAGCATTAAGAAGTAGGCCATCAAGTTG